>SZWC01006265.1:7687-19952 GCA_023375785.1 Penium margaritaceum | reverse complement strand
CTATGTGGTGGTAGGTTGACACAGACGTTGAGTTGACACTTGAGATGTGGTGTCGTATGTGGTGGTAGGTTGACACAGACGTTGAGTTGAAACTTGAGATGTGGTGTCGTATGTGGTGGTAGGTTGACACAGACGTTGAGTTGAAACTTGAGATGTGGTGTCGTATGTGGTGGTAGGTTGACACAGTCGTTGAGTTGAAACTTGAGATGTGGTGTCGTATGTGGTGGAAGGTTGACACAGACGTTGAGTTGACACTTGAGATGTGGTGTTGTATGTGGTGGTAGGTTAACACAGAAGTTGAGTTGACACTTGAGATGTGGTGTCGCATGTGGTGGTAGGTTGACACAGACGTTGAGTTGACACTTGAGATGTGGTGTCGTATGTGGTGGTAGGTTGACACAGACGTTGAGTTGACACTTGAGATGTGGTGTCGTATGTGGTGGTAGGTTGACACAGACGTTGAGTTGAAACTTGAGATGTGGTGTCGTATGTGGTGGGAGGTTGACACAGACGTTGAGTTGAAGCTTGAGATGTGGTGTCGTATGTGGTGGTAGGTTGACACAGACGTTGAGTTGAAGCTTGAGATGTGGTGTCGTATGTGGTGGGAGGTTGACACAGACGTTGAGTTGAAGCTTGAGATGTGGTGTCGTATGTGGTGGTAGGTTGACACAGACGTTGAGTTGAAGCTTGAGATGTGATGTCGTATGTGGTGGTAGGTTGACACAGACGTTGAGTTGACACTTGAGATGTGGTGTCGTATGTGGTGGTAGGTTGACACAGACGTTGAGTTGACACTTGAGATGTGGTGTCGTATGTGGTGGAAGGTTGACACAGACGTTGAGTTGACACTTGAGATGTGGTGTCGTATGTGGTGGTAGGTTGACACAGACGTTGAGTTGACACTTGAGATGTGGTGTCGTATGTGGTGGAAGGTTGACACAGACGTTGAGTTGAAACTTGAGATGTGGTGTCGTATGTGGTGGTAGGTTAACACAGACGTTGAGTTGACACTTGAGATGTGGTGTCGTATGTGGTGGCAGGTTGACGATAGGGAGCAGCCCAAGGCAAACTACAAACTGGTTTGCGAGAAGGACGGTGATGGTGACGAGCTTGCTCTTGTGAAGGTTCTGTGTCCTCCTCCTCTCCCCCCCCCCCCCCCCCCCCCCCCCCGGCCCTTCCTCCTCCTCCTCCTCCTCCTCCTCCTCCTGCTGCTGCTGCTGCTGCTGCTGCTGCTACTATTGCTTCTGTGGCTGCTGCTGCTATTTCTGCGGCTGCAGCTTCTCCTGCCCTTGGTCCCATGGAATGCCCAATGCTCTGGAGATGAGTATGTTGCACAATGAACAACACTGCCATGGTTCCCTGCAGCAAATCCACAATTGTTGCCAAAATGGGGTGAAAGAAAATTGGATTGCTTTGCAGGGTCATATCCTGGCTGCAAGACGGGTGGCACAGGCGAATTGTGTTCCGTGCGGTGTAGGTGTGGTGGATTCTTCATGACGTCTTGTGCTGCATCGTCTCTGTTCATGTACCAAAAAGGTTTGAAAAGCGCAGCACAACTGCACGCGTGGCCGGACAGGTGAAGAGCACTCCTACGCGATTTGGAGTGGTTGACGTGGTGCGCCCTGGACACAAGACTGACTTCCGCATCATGATCTCCTCTGAGTCGTTGCATACTGCTGTCAGTGTGAGCTCCACACACCCTTTGCCATCCTCCCCATCTGCCCACACCTTTCCTCTGCCCACACCTTTCCTCTTCCCACACCGTTCCTCTTCCCACACCTTTCCTCTTCCCACACCTTTCCTCTTCCCACACCTTTCCTCTTCCCACACCTTTCTCCTCTTCCGACTTGTGCCGGGCAGGATGATTTCGCGACCAATGTTGATGGGGTCATACGTCGCATTTTCCATGATCCAACTACCTTGAGATCTCATTCAGAGATGGAGAATGATTGTACTTTTATGATTTTAACTTTATCCACACATCCTCCAATTTCTCCACTCTAATCTCAACAACCTTGATTCAAATGCGGCCCATATTCCTCAGCATCTAATTCAAAGACGCTCTGCAAAGCGTTTAAGAAAAAAGTAGTTTAAAATGCAGCTTGTACTTTCTCCACTACCCGTCCTGCAGGCAGAGTGCGGGCGTGCGTTTGAGCACATTGTATCAACGGCTCAAATAAATCCCACGGAGGTTGGCGGCCTGCACTGGCCGTCGGGTGCTGCTCACACAGGCCGCTTTGTCGTGCGCAGCGTGCGGCACTCGCAGCGTGTGTGCTGTGCCAGCATGGGAAAGTGGTGGGAGCTCAACCACGTCAATGGTGCGGAGACTAAGGCCGGCACGGGAGGGAGGCTCACTCGCGAGATCGAGTTTTCGCCCCTGGAGTGGCGGTCTCAATTCAAGGTGGGTGTTGGAGAAGTTTTCCTCGCCGGGTCGGTGGCATAAGAATGATCATGCAGGTGGGAGGGAAAAACTTCCGTTGCCTCTACCGCCCATGTGGTCACCTCCACCCTTATGGCCATCATTCCCCTTTTCCTCACAGTGGCTTGCATCAATTTCTAATATCTACCCTTTCCACTACCATCACTGAACGGCAGCCTCGTGCCACCGTGTCTATCTTTCAATGCAGCCACACTTGCCACCACCACTGGCCTGCTCCTCCCGCTATGGTGCAGCTGCTGGCACTGTTGCGGCTATATTCCTCTTCCGTTCCTATTCTCCCCAGGTTTCTTCGTTGGACCTGTATACAGTGGGTTCATCCAAGTTTAATGCTCCATTCTAGTTTCATAAATATCTTGATTGTGAACCTTTCTGATATTGTTAGTGTTTTCTGCCAGTTTTGAATTCTTCTTCACTGTGCACTCCTTCTTGCGCTTCTCCTACCATGCCATTTTCTTCTCGTTCTCCATGACATGCGTTCTCCATGACATGTGTTCTTCATGAAATGTGTTCTTCATGAAATGCGTTCTTCATGACATGTATTTGTCATGACATGCGTTCTTCATGACATGCGTTCATCATGACATGCGTTCGTCATGACATGCGTTCTTCATGACATGTGTTCTTCATGAAATGCGTTCTTCATGACATGTATTTGTCATGACATGCGTTCTTCATGACATGCGTTCATCATGACATGCGTTCGTCATGACATGCGTTCGTCATGACATGCGTTCGTCATGACATGCGTTCTTCATGACATGCGTTCTTCATGACATGCGTTCTTCATGACATGAGTTCATCATGACATGCATTCATCATGACATGCGTTTGTCATGACATGCGTTCGTCATGACATGCGTTCTTCATGACATGCGTTCTTCATGACATATGTTCTTCATGACATGTGTTCTTCATGACATGCGTTCGTCATGACATGCGTTCTTCATGACATGAGTTCTTTATGACATGTGTTCGTCATGACATGCGTTCGTCATGACATGCGTTCGTCATGACATGCGTTCTTCATGACATGCGTTCTTCATGACATGCGTTCTTCATGACATGAGTTCATCATGACATGCATTCATCATGACATGCGTTTGTCATGACATGCGTTCGTCATGACATGCGTTCTTCATGACATGCGTTCTCCATGACATGCGTTCTTCATGACATGCGTTCTTCATGACATGCGTTCGTCATGACATGCGTTCTTCATGACATGAGTTCTTTATGACATGTGTTCGTCATGACATGCGTTCTTCATGACATGCGTTCGTCGTGACATGCGTTCTTCATGACATGCGTTCGTCATGACATGCGTTCTTCAGCAGAGCTCATCAACGATCGGTGGTGCATTGCTGAATCCCTCGGAATGGGCTCAAGATGAGCCTGAGGAAACTTTTAGAGCAGGCCGTGACGTGGGATGTTTCCAAACCTCTCCAAGCCACGGTCAGAGGTTGGGGGTGAGCCCCCCTGTCGGAAAGACATTGCCACCCACGTGGACTCCGGAGAGTATCACGGCGACCCTTCCTGAGCTGCTTCGGTGGATCACCGTTCACATTCCATAGCGAGTGAAGGCAAGTCTTGTGTAAGGAGTGCCTTTTCGATAAGACGGGGTATCAGGGTTGGATGTACTCTCAGACCAGGTGTGGTTTCGCACGAGTAACCTCAGTGATCTGTGGTGAGGCCTCAGAAATTTCACCCAAGGGAGTGATAGGATGTGGGTGTTGAATTCAGAGGGAATTATCAGCCTTGCTCCCGCACTGGTAAAAGGTTTGTCACGCCTATCCTTGATCTTGAAGTGACGTTGCAAGACATCTACCCTGCGAGGTGTTCATGGGTTTTGCATGCCGTTTTGCGCGAAAATTTCCAACTTCTCCGAGTGAAGTAAACAGTCAACACGATGCCGGAGCTATGGCTTGTGGTCACGCTGATGGTGAAACCAGGGTGGAACTAAAAGTCAACTGGTTTGGAACTAGGGTGGATGTAGTGTGAAGGGAAGACTAGGGTGTATTTAGGATGCAATTACAGAGGAACCCCAGTGCGGGACGGCATAACTAGGCCAGACATTGGTACCCTTAGGGCACAACTACAACGCTGCAAGAGCACAGCAACAACACAAGTGTGGAGTCGATAGGATAAAGATTTGGCTTAGCTAGGTTGAGAATAGGACACGAAAGAGGCACCACTTGGCGCAACAAGGACATACGTAGGGTGCAACAAAAACACAAGTATGATGACCTTAAGGAAAAGCTAAGGCGTAGCTGGGGAACAACCAGGTCACAAAAAGGGAAAAACTAAGGAAGAAACTGGGGAGCGACTAAGGTGGTGCTAGGGTGCAATGAAGGGGCCAACCGAGGGAACATGTGGTCAACAAGGATGCGACCCGTGTGAGAATTGGGTGCAACCAGGGAGAACCGTGACCACAACTAGGGCACAGCTGAGCTGATAAGCAACTAGGTTGCAATAACGTGTGTGCCTGTGTTTCCTTTCAGATAAAGCTAGGAGGCGAAATGGGAAAAACTGAGAAAAAAACAATGGAAAAACTTGGGCACAGCATGCGAAGTACAAGGCACAAACAGGGAATAAGAAAGGTGAGATTAGGGCTCCTTTTGTGTGCAACTGCAGCACGAGTAGGGTCCAGGTAGGGTGTAACAAATGGAAAACGATGTTGTAACAAGGGTACAACCAGGGTCCAACTAGGGCGCAACAAGGGCATACATGTGGCGCAAGTAGGGCGGTCCTAGGGAGCAACTAGGGTACAAACATGGCACTAATTGAGTGCAAGTAGTTTCCACTAGGTACAACTAGGGTGTAAGTAGGGAACACACAGGGTACAAATAGGATGAAACAAAGGCACGAGTTGGGCAAAATGAGGGTGCAACGAGGGTGCAAAAAGGAGAAAACCAGGGTGCAGCTGAAGTGGATCTAGGATACAATCAGAATGCAGGAAAAGTTCAGGTAGGAATTAAATAGGGTGAAAGAAGATCATAACTAGGGTTCAAATACGGATGTGACAAGGGCACAAGCAGGGTGCAACTGAAGACAAGCTATGACAAGAATAGGATGTCACAAGACAGATCAGGGCCAAGTGGATGACAATAAGACAAGAACTGGGAAGGAAGTAGGGTGCAACTGAAGTGCAACTAGGTCATGAATAGGAGACAAGAAAAGAATAACAAAGGAGAAAAAAGGGTGCATCTAGTGAACTAGAGTCCAGCCGAATTTAAGTTTTTCAGTCGCTTTGCAAAGCAACTTCTTTTTTTACGAGAGAATGACAAAGGAGAATATAGGGTGCATTTATTGAACTAGATTGCAGCTGAAGTGGAACTAAGGCACAACTTGTGCGCAACTGAAGTAACTTTGGGACAACCAGCGTTCAACAAGGATTGAACTAGGACACAACTAGGGCGCATCTGGGGAATAGCTAGGGCTAAATGGCGGTGAATCTATGGTTAAACTGAGGCAGAACTGTGGAAAAACCAGGGTGTGACTAGGAAAAAGCAAGGACACGAATGGAGCACGAGAAGAGGAATCATAAGGTCGAATTCATTTGCGATTTGGATGTCACTGGCAGTTAAGGAGGACACAACAAGGCATCGTCAGGATGCAACAAGGTCGCAATGAAGGCATGACTGCAGCGTGGCGACGGTGGAACCAGGGTGCAATTGGGACATGAGTAGGGTGATGCTTGGGAAGAACTACAGCACAACTAGAGGTAAACTATGATGCAATGAGGGTGAAACTAAGTCACAACAACGCAGCTACTAGGGTGTAATGTAGTGGTCACCACATCGTAACCACGACGCGAAGGGCTGTCAATCAGCTACACTGCCAGCTGCAATCTACCAATACACTCTCCATATTTGATGGGGATGGGGGTCCTGAATATCCGATGCTCCCATCGAATCCCTCCCCCCCACTTCCACACAACAAAATTGGTTGAATGTATCTCCTAGTGTAGCTGAGGGGGTGGTCAGATAATACACTCATGAACATAGTGAGAAAACTGTGCGTGTGAACTGAAACATGGATGTAAAATGCGTTACTGAATAAATAATGATTCGTCATCATACACTACCCACTACACTTGTCCAATGCACTCATCTTATTGGTGGTGGGGGAAGGGGGGATGGGGGGGGGAAGGACCTGTCTAAGATGGCTTTTTTTTCTATCTGCATCTCAATTTTCGGAGTTTTTTTTTTTTTTTTTTTAATTGATTTTTGACAATGACAGCTTGCGACGATTTGTTTAAATTCGACACAATTTGCAGCAATACAATATTGTTACTTTCCAGCTTTCCATCAGTTATACCACCCGCTACACTCGACCAATACTCTCTCTCTCTCTCTCTCTCTCTCTCTCTCTCCATATTTTGGGGGAATGGGGATCCCTCATATCCAATGCTCCCATGGACCTCTTCCCCCCAAAAAACAAAAGTGCATTCGTTGAATGTGTCTCCGAGTGTATCTGGGGGATGGTAAGAAAATCTACTTGTTAACGTAATGAAAGACATGGGTAATAGAACTCGATTACAGATTTAGAATCCACTGGTAAAAAAAATAACAGTGTCATCAAAGCACACTACCTCCGACACTCTTCATATACACTCTTTACTTCTTGAGGGGTGAGGGTTGAATTGGAAAGGAACACAATGAATGGCACATTAGTGAACAAACGTTTCACCCCATACAGTCGAAACCCCACTTCATTCTCTTTCTTCACTCAACGTGCTTGGAGGGGGGGGATTGTCATTTATGACTGCAAGCAGACCTGCCTTGTCAAGCCGATAATGGAGGTCCTATCAGCGTTGCCAACAGATGCTGACATGCTCGAAATCACTCTTCCTAAGGTCATTGAATTCTTTCACTAGATGTCACTCTTCCTAAGGTCATTGAACTCTTTCACTCGACGTCACTCTTCCTAAGGTCATTGAATTCTTTCACTTGATGTCACTCTTCCTAAGGTCATTGAATTCTTTCACTCGATGTCACTCTTCCTAAGGTCATTGAATTCTTTCACTCGATGTCACTCTTCCTAAGGTCATTGAATTCTTTCACTCGATGTCACTCTTCCTAAGGTCATTGAATTCTTTCACTCAATGTCACTCTTCCTAAGGTCATTGAATTCTTTCACCCGATGTCACTCTTCCTAAGGTCATTGAATTCTTTCTCTCGATGTCACTCATCCTAAGGTCATTGAATTCTTTCACTCGATGTCACTCTTCCTAAGGTCATTGAATTCTTTCACTCGGTGTCACTCTTCCTAAGGTCATTGAATTCTTTCACTCGATGTCACTCTTCCTAAGGTCATTGAATTCTTTCACTCGATGTCACTCATCCTAAGGTCATTGAATTCTTTCACTCGATGTCACTCTTCCTAGAGTCATTGAATTCTTTCACTCGATGTCACTCTTCCTAAGGTCATTGAATTCTTTCCCTCGATGTCACTCTTCCTAAGGTCATTGAATTCTTTCACTCGATGTCACTCATCCTAAGGTCATTGAATTCTTTCACTCGATGTCACTCTTCCTAAGGTCATTGAATTCTTTCACTCGATGTCACTCATCCTAAGGTCATTGAATTCTTTCACTCAATGTCACTCTTCCTAAGGTGATTGAATTCTTTCACTCGATGTCACTCGTCCTAAGGTCAATTAATTCTTTCACTCGATGTCACTCATCCTAAGGTCATTGAATTCTTTCACTCCATGTCACTCATCCTAAGGTCATTGAATTCTTTCACTCGATGTCACTCATCCTAAGGTCATTGAATTATTTCACTCGATGTCACTCTTCCTAAGGTCATTGAATTCTTTCACTCAATGTCACTCTTCCTAAGGTGATTGAATTATTTCACTCGATGTCACTCGTCCTAAGGTCAATGAATTATTTCACTCGATGTCACTCTTCCTAAGGTCATTGAATTCTTTCACTCCATGTCACCCTTCCTCAGGTCATTTAATTATTACACTTGAAGTCACTCATCCTAAGGTCATTGAATTCTTTCACTCGATGTCACTCTTCCTAACGTCATTGAATTCTTTCACTCGATGTCACACTTCCTAAGGTCATTGAATTCCTTCACTTGATGTCACTCTTCCTAAGGTCATTAAATTCTTTCACTCGATGTCACTTATCCTAAGGTCATTGAATTCTTTCACTCGATGTCACTCTTCCTAAGGTCAGTCAATTCCTTCGCTCGATGTAGCTCTTCCTAAGGTCATTGCATTCTTTCACTCGATGTCACTCTTCCTATGGCCATTGAATTCTTTCACTCAACGTCACTCTTCCTAAGGTCATTGAATCCTTTCACTCGATGTCACTCTTCCTATGGCCATTGAATTCTTTCACTCAACGTCACTCTTCCTAAGGTCATTGAATCCTTTCACTCGATGTCACTCTTCCTATGGCCATTGAATTCTTTCACTCAACGTCACTCTTCCTAAGGTCATTGAATCCTTTCACTCGATGTCACTCTTCCTATGGCCATTGAATTCTTTCACTCAACGTCACTCTTCCTAAGGTCATTGAATCCTTTCACTCGATGTCACTCTTCCTATGGCCATTGAATTCTTTCACTCAACGTCACTCTTCCTAAGGTCATTGAATCCTTTCACTCGATGTCACTCTTCCTATGGCCATTGAATTCTTTCACTCAACGTCACTCTTCCTAAGGTCATTGAATCCTTTCACTCGATGTCACTCTTCCTATGGCCATTGAATTCTTTCACTCAACGTCACTCTTCCTAAGGTCATTGAATCCTTTCACTCGATGTCACTCTTCCTATGGCCATTGAATTCTTTCACTCAACGTCACTCTTCCTAAGGTCATTGAATCCTTTCACTCGATGTCACTCTTCCTATGGCCATTGAATTCTTTCACTCAACGTCACTCTTCCTAAGGTCATTGAATCCTTTCACTCGATGTCACTCTTCCTATGGCCATTGAATTCTTTCACTCAACGTCACTCTTCCTAAGGTCATTGAATCCTTTCACTCGATGTCACTCTTCCTATGGCCATTGAATTCTTTCACTCAACGTCACTCTTCCTAAGGTCATTGAATCCTTTCACTCGATGTCACTCTTCCTATGGCCATTGAATTCTTTCACTCAACGTCACTCTTCCTAAGGTCATTGAATCCTTTCACTCGATGTCACTCTTCCTATGGCCATTGAATTCTTTCACTCAACGTCACTCTTCCTAAGGTCATTGAATCCTTTCACTCGATGTCACTCTTCCTATGGCCATTGAATTCTTTCACTCAACGTCACTCTTCCTAAGGTCATTGAATCCTTTCACTCGATGTCACTCTTCCTATGGCCATTGAATTCTTTCACTCAACGTCACTCTTCCTAAGGTCATTGAATCCTTTCACTCGATGTCACTCTTCCTATGGCCATTGAATTCTTTCACTCAACGTCACTCTTCCTAAGGTCATTGAATCCTTTCACTCGATGTCACTCTTCCTATGGCCATTGAATTCTTTCACTCAACGTCACTCTTCCTAAGGTCATTGAATCCTTTCACTCGATGTCACTCTTCCTATGGCCATTGAATTCTTTCACTCAACGTCACTCTTCCTAAGGTCATTGAATCCTTTCACTCGATGTCACTCTTCCTATGGCCATTGAATTCTTTCACTCAACGTCACTCTTCCTAAGGTCATTGAATTCTTTCACTCGATGTCACTCATCCTAAGGTCATTGAATTCTTTCACTCGATGTCACACTTCCTAAGGTCATTGAATTCTTTCACTCGATGTCACTCTTCCTAAGGTCATTGAATTCTTTCACTCGATGTCACTCTTCCTAAGGTCATTGAATTCTTTCACTCGATATCACTCTTCCTAAGGTCAATGAATCCTTCCACTCGATGTCACTCTTCCTAAGGTCATTGAATTCTTTCACTCGATGTCACTCATCCTAAAGTCATTGATTTCTTTCACTAGATGTCACTCATCCTAAGGTCATTGAATTCTTTCACTCCATGTCACTCTTCCTAAGGTCATTGAATTCCTTCACTCGATGTCACTCATCCCAAGGTCATTGAATTCTTTCACTCCATGTCACTCTTCCTAAGGTCATTGAATTCCTTCACTCGATGTCACTCATCCCAAGGTCATTGAATTCTTTCACTCGATGTCACTCTTCCTAAGGTCTTTGAATTATTTCATTCGATTTCACTCTTCCTAAGATCATTGAATTCTTTCACTCGATGTCACTCTTCCTAAGGTCATTGAATTCTTTCACTCGATGTCACTCTTCCTAAGGTCATTGAATTCTTTCACTCGATGTCACTCTTCCTAAGGTCATTGAATTCTTTTACTCGATGTCACTCATCCTAAGGTCATTGGATTCTGGCACTCGGTGTCACTCTTCCTAAGGTCATTGAATTCTTCACTCGATGTCACTCTTCCTAAGGTCATTGAATTCTTTCACTCGATGTCAATCTTCCTAAGGTCATTGAATTCTTTCACTCCATGTCACTCTTCCTAAGGTCATTGAATTCTTTCACTCGATGTCACTCATCCCAAGGTCATTGAATTCTTTCACTCGATGTCACTCTTCCTAAGGTCTTTGAATTCTTTCATTCGATTTCACTCTTCCTAAGATCATTGAATTCTTTCACTCGATGTCACTCTTCCTAAGGTCATTGAATTCTTTCACTCGATGTCACTCATCCTAAGGTCATTGCATTCTTTCACTCGATGTCACTCATGCTAAAGTCATTTATTTCTTTCACTCGATGTCATTCATCCTAAGGTCATTGAATTCTTTCACTCGATGTCACTCTTCCTAAGGTCATTGAATTCTTTCACTCGATGTCACTCGTCCTAAGGTCATTGAATACTTTCACTCGAAGTCACTCATCCTAAGGTCATGGAATTCTTTCACTCGATATCACTCTTCCTAAGGTCTTTGAATTCTTTCATTCGATGTCACTCTTCTTAAGGTCATTGAATTCTCGCACGCGATGTTACTCTTCCTAAGGTCTTTGAATTCTTTCATTCGATGTCACTCTTCTTAAGGTCATTGAATTCTTTCACTCGATGTCACTCTTCCTAAGGTCATTGAATTCTTTCACTCGATGTCCCTCATCCTAAGGTCATTGAATTCTTTTACTCGATGTCATTCTTCCTAAAGGCCATTGAATTCTTTCACTCGATGTCACTCATCCTAAGGTCATTGAATTCTTTCACTCGATATCACTCATCCTAAGGTCATTGCATTCTTTCACTCGATGTCACTCTTCCTAAGGTCATTGAATTCTTTCACTCGATGTCACTCTTCCTAAGGTCATTGAATTCTTTCACTCGATCTCACTCTTCCTAAGGTCCTTGAATTCTTTCACTCAATGTCACTCTTCCTAAGGTCATTGATTTCTTTCACTCGATGTCACTCTTCCTAAGGTCTTTGAATTCTTTCACTCGATGTCACTCTTCCTAAGGTCATTGAATTCTTTCACTCGATGTCACTCTTTCTAAGGTCATTGAATTCTTTCACTCTATGTCACCCTTTCTAAGGTCATTGAATTCTTTCACTCGATGTCACTCTCCCTAAGGTCATTGAATACTTTCACTCGAAGTCACTCATCCTAAGGTCATTGAATTATCTCACTCGATGTCACTCCTCCGAAGGTCATTGAATTCTTTCAGTTGATGTCACTCATCCTAAGGTCATTGAATTCTTTCACTCGATGTCACTCTTCCTAAGGTCATTGAATTATTTCACTCGTTGGCACTCATCCTAAGGTCATTGAATTATTTCACTCGATGTCACTCTTCCTAAGGTCTTTGAATTCTTTCACTCGATGTCACTC
>SZWC01006264.1:39017-55097 GCA_023375785.1 Penium margaritaceum | reverse complement strand
AAGAGCTTACATGACAACCTTACAGGACATAAAAAGGTGTCTACGTGACACCACCCATACTGTCTACCACAGGATCATCGACGAAGTGTCACCTGTCGCAGCAATGTGGCACACCCTTGTGGCAGCAGCGTGGAACCCAACTCTTTGTAACGTGATCATCCTCTCCCTCCGTCAAGTGGTTAATCCCCCCATCAGACAGCGACAATTGGACACTGAGGCCCTATAGGCACTCAGGGATTATGCCTTGTCGGACTCAAGGAGGCTGTCAGAAATATGACTCCGACAAGGTCCTTCTCATACATCCCTTGGATAATCCGAGCTCTCGTTACCGGTTCAGGTCCCGCACCGAACCTCCTCGGCAACGGCTGGTCGGTCTCGACCATTCCACAAGAGTCAAGCAACGACCACGTTGCCACGCGTGCGGCTAGCGAAAATAAGCCGTTAATACCCGGTTTATCCTGTTTTGCTGTATATAAGAAGGATGTTTATTCCCTCCCTAGTTCAACCAGAACAGTTATGCCCATCCTGTTCCCTTTGGTTCCGCGTCTTTGCCGCCGTGTCTTTGGTCTGACAATAGCCACACCGAGCCACCAGTAATCTGCCTTCTTTATACCAGTAAGGTCATGCCTAGTATGTCTGCACTGTGATTGGACACTCTAACCGTGGCTGACTCGTGTTATGCTTCATAGACGTTTATGGTACTTGGTAAAAGTTGTGGTCATGGTAAGTGGCACATGCCAATTTTTTCAAGGCATTGCGCACAATAGCTGTAACAAGCCACCGGTTTTTTACCTTGTCTATACCTAGAGGTCATGCCTAGTACATCTAAACTGTGATTGGGCACTCTGCCTGTGGCTGACTCGTGTTACGATTCGTAGAAGTTAAAGTCACTTGGTAGACTTTGTGGTCATGATCAGTTGCACATGCCAACTTTGTTAAGGCATTGCGCACATTCGCACGCCGAACCACCAGTATTGTACCTTGTTTGAACCTGCAAGATCATGCCTAGTACATCTGCACTGTGATTGGACACTCTGACCGTGGCTGACTCATGTTATGGTCAATAGAAGTAAAAGTCACCTGGATACATTTGTGGTCATGGTCAGTGGCACATGCCAACTTTGTCAAGGCATTGGCCAGTAGGCACACCGAGCCACCAGTATTCTACCTTGTTTATATCTGCAAGGTCATGCCCAGTGTATCTGCACTGTGAATGGACAATCTGAACGTGGCTGACTCGTGTTATGATTCATAGCCGTTCAAGGTACTTGGTAAACTTTGTGGTCATGGTTAGTGGCACATGCTTACTTTGTCAAGGCATTGCGCACAATAGCCGTGCCAAGACACCGGCTTTCTACCCTGTTTATACCTGAAAGGTCATGCATATAAGATGTNTTGTCAAGGCATTGCGCACAATAGCCACACCGAGCCACTACTATTCTACCTTGTTTGCACCTGCAATATCATGCCTAGTACATCTGCACTATGATTGGACACTCTCACCATGGCTGACTCGTGTTATGGTTCATAGCCGTTTAAGGTACTTGGTAAACTTTGTGGTCATGGTCAGTGGCACATGCCAACTTTATCAAGGCATTGCGCAAAATAGCCACACCGAGCCACCAGTATTCTACCTTGTTTGCACGTGCAAGATCATGCCTAGTACATCTGCACTGTCATTGGACACTATGACCGTGGCTGACTCGTGTTATGATCAATAGAAGTAAACGTCACTTGGATACATTTGTGGTCAAGGTTAGTGGCACATGCCAACTTTGTCAAGGCATTGCGCACAATACCCACACCGAACCACCAGTATTCTACCTTTTTTGTTCCTACAAGATCATGCCCAGTACATCTGCACTGTGACTGGACACTCTGACCGTGGCTGACTCGTGTTATGATTCATAGCCGTTTAAGGTACTTGGTAAACTTTGTGGTAATGGTCAGTGGCACATGCAAACTTTGTCAATGCATTCCGCACAATAGCCACACTGAGCCACCAGTATTCTACCTTGTTTGTACCTGCAAGATCATGCATAGTACATCTGCACTGTCATTGGACACTCTGACCGTGGCTGACTGGTGTTATGATCAATAGAAGTAAAAGTCACTTGGATACATTTGTGGTCATGGTCAGCGGCACATGCCAGCTTTGTCAAGGCATTGCGCACAATAGCCACACCGAGCCAGTAGTATTCTACCCCTTTTATACCAACAAGGTCATGCCTAATATATGTGCACTAAAATTGGACACTCTGATCATGGTTGACTCGTGTTATAATTCATAGCCGTTTAAGGTACTTGGTAAACTTTGTGGTCATGTTCAGTGGCACATGCCAACCTTGTCAAGGCATAAAATATAATAACCATGCCAAGCCACCGGTTTTTTACCTTGTTTATACCTACAAGGTTATGCATATTAGATGTGCAATGTCACTGGGCACTCTGACCGTGGCTGACTCGTGTTACAATTTGTAGAAGTGAAAGTCACTTGGTAAACTATGTGGTCATGGTCAGTGACACATGCCAACTTTGTCAAGGCATTGCGCACAATAGCCACATCGAGCCACCAATATTCTACCTTGTTTGCACCTGCAATATCATGCCTAGTACATCTGCACTGTGATTGGACACTCTGACCGTGGCTGACTTGTGTTATGATCAGTATAAGTAAAAGTCACTTGGATCTATTTGTGGTCATGGTCAGTTGCACATGCCAACGTAGTCAAGGCATTGCGCACAATAGTCACACCGAGACACCAGTATTGTACCTTGTTTGTACCTGAAAGGTTATGCCCAGTGTATCTGCAGTGTGATTGGACACTCCGACTGTGGCTGACTCGTGTTAAGATTCATAGCCGTTTAAGGTACTTGGTAGACTTTGTGGTCATGGTCAGTGGCACATGCCAACTTGGTCAAGGCATTGCGCACAGTCGCCGTGCCAAGCCACTGGTATTTGACCTTGTTTATACCTGCAAGGACATGCCTAGTACATCTGAACTGTGATTGGGTACTCTGACTATGGCTGACTCATGTTACGATTCGTATACGTTAAAGTCACTTGGTAAACATTGTGGTCATGGTCACTGGCACATGCCAACTTTGTCAAGGCACTGCGCACAATAGCCACATCAAGCCACAAGTATTCTACCTTGTTTGTACCTGCAAGATCATGCATAGTACATATGCACTGTGATTTGACACTCTGACCGTTGCTGACTCGTGTTATGATTCATAGCCGTTTAAGGTACTTGGTAAACTTTGTGGTTATGGTCAGTGGCACATGCCAACATTGTCAAGGCATTGCGCACAATAGCCGTGCAGAGCCACCGGTTTTTGACCTTGTTTATATCTGTAAGGTCATGCATATTAGACGTGCACTGTGATTGGGCACTCTGATCGTGGCTGACCCGTGTTACGATTCGTATAATTTAAAGTCACGTGATGAACGTTGTTGTCATGGTCAGTGGCACATGCCAACTTGGTTAAGGCATTGCACACAATAGCCACACCGAGCCACCAGTATTCTACCTTGTTTATACCTGCAATGTCATGCCCAGTATATCTGCACTGTGATTGGACACTCTGACCGTGGCTGACTCGTGTTATGATTCATAGCCGTTTAAGGTACTTGGTAAACGTTGTGGTCATGGTCAGTGGCACATGCCATTTTTGTCAAGGCATGGCATACAATAGCCGTGCCAAGCCACCGGTTATTTGCCTTGTTGATACCTGCAAGGTCATGCATATAATATGTTATTTGGCACTCTGACCATGGCTGACTCGTGTTACAATTCGTAAAAGTTAAAGTCACCTGGTAAACTATGTGGTCATGGTCAGTGGCACATGCCAACTTTGTCAAGGCATTGCGCACAATAGCCACACCGAGCCACCAGTATTCTACATTGTTTGCACCTGCACGATCATGCCTAGTACATCTGCCTTGTGATTTGACACTCCGACAGTGGCTGACTTGTGTTATGATCAGTAGAAGTAAAAGTCACTTTGATACATTTGTGGTCATGGTCAGTGGCACATGCCAACTTTGTCAAGTCATTGCGCACAATAGGCACACCGAGCCACCAGTATTCTACCTTGTTTGTATCTGCAAGGTCATGCCCGGTATATCTACACTGTGATTGGACATTCTGACCGTGGTTGACTCGTGTTAAGATTCATAGCCCGTTAAGGTACTTGGTAAATTTTGTGGTCATGGTCAGTGGCACATGCCAACTTTGTCAAGGCATTGCGCACAATAGCCACACCGGGCCACCAGTATTCTACCATTTTTACACCTGCAAGATCATGCCTNGTGTTATGATTCGTAGAAGTTAGAGTCACTTGGTAAACTTTGTGGTCATGGTCAGTGGCACATGCCAATGTTGTCAAGGCATAGCACACAATAGCCAGACCGAGCCACCAATATTCTACCTTGTTTGCACCTGCAAGATCATGCCTAGTACATATGCACTGTGATTGGACACTCTGACCGTTCCTGACTTGTGTTATGATCAATAGAAGTAAAAGTCACTTGGATACATTTGTGGTCATGTTCAGTGGCACATGCCAACTTTGTCAAGGCACTGGGCAGAATAGCCACACCGAGCCACCAGTATTCTACCTTGTTAATACCTGCAAGGTCATGCCCATTATATCTGAACTGTGATTGGACACTCTGACCGTGGCTGAATCATGTTATGAATCATAGCCGTTTAAGGTACTTGGTACACTTTGTGGTCATGGTCAGTGGCACATGCCAACTTTGTCAAGGCATTGCGCACAATAGCCACACCGGGCCACCAGTATTCTACCATTTTTACACCTGCAAGATCATGCCTAGTACATCTGCACTGTGATTGGACACTCTGACCATGGCTGACTCGTGCTATGATCAATATAAGTAAAAGTCACTTGGATACATTTGTGGTCATGGTCAGTGGCACATGCCAACTTTTTCAAGGCATTGTGCACAATAGCCCCACCAAGCCACCAGTGTTATACCTTATTTATACCTGCAAGGTCACGCCCAGTATATCTGCACTGTGTTTGGACACTCTGACCGTGGCTGACTCGTGTTGTGATTTACAGCCGTTTAAGGTACTTGGTAAACTTTGTGGTCATGGTTAGTGGCACATGCCAACTTTGTCAAGGCATTGCGCACAATAGCCACACCTAACCACCAGTATTCTACCTTGTTTATACCTGCAAAGTCATGCCCATTATATCTGCACTGCGATTGGACACTCTGACTGTGGCTGACTCGTGTTATGATGAATAGAAGTAAAATTCACTTGGATACATTTGTGGTCATGGTCAGTGGCACATGCCAACTTTGTCAATGCATTGCGCACAATAGCCACACCGAGCCACCAGTATTCTACCTTGTTTATACCTGTAACGTCATGCCCAGTATATCTGCACTGTGATTGGACACGCTGCCTGTGGCTGACTTGTCTTATGATTCATAGTCGTTTAAGGTACTTGGTAAACTTTGTGGTCATGGTCAAAGGCACATGCCAACTTTGTCAAGGCCTTGCGCACAATAGCCACACCAAGCCACCAGTATTCTACCTTTTCTGTACCTGCAAGATCATGCCTCGTACATCTGCATTGTGATTGGACACTCTGAATGTGGCTGACTCGTGTTATGATCAAGAGAAGTAAAAGTCACTTGGATACATTTGTGGTCATGGTCGGTGGCACATGCCAACTTTGTCAAAGCATTGTGCACAATAGCCACACTGGGCCACCAGTATTCTACCTTGTTTATACCTGCAAGGTCATGCCCATTATATCTGCACTGCGATTGGACACTCTGACTGTGGCTGACTCGTTTTACGATTCATAGCCGTTTAAGGTACTTGGTAAACTTTGTGGTCATGGTCAGTGGGACATGCCAACTTTGTCAAGGCATTGCGCATAATAGCAGTGCCAAGCCACCGGTTTTTTACCCTGTTTATATCTGCAAGGTCATGCATATTAGATGTTCACTGTGATTGGGTACTCTGACCGTGGCTGACTCGTGTTATGGCCAATAGAAGTAAAAGTCACTTGGATACATTTGTGGTCATGGTCAGTGGCACATGCCAACTTTGTCAAGGCATTGCGCACAATAGCCACACCGAGCCACCAGTATTCTACCTTGTTTGTACCGGCAAGGTCATGCCTAGTATATGTTCACTGTGATTGGACACTCTGACCATGGCTGACTCGTGTTATGATTCGTAGAAATTAATGTCACTTGGTAAACTTTGTTGTCATGGTCAGTGGCACATGCCACCTTTGTCAAGGCATTGCGCACAATAGCCTCACCAAGCCACGAGTATTGTACCTTGCTTACACCAGAACGATCATGCCTAGTATATCAGCACTATGATTGGACACTCTGGCCGTGGCTGACTCGTGTTATGATTCATAGCCGTTTAAGGTACTTGGTAAACTTTGTGGTCATGGTCAGTGGCACATGCCAATTTTGTCAAGGCATTGCGCACAGTAGCCGTGCCAAGTCACCGGTTTTTTGCCTTGCTTATACGTGCAATGTTATGCTTATTAGGTGTGCACTGTGATTGGGCACTCTGACCATGGCTGACTCTAGTTACGATTCCTAGAAGTTAAATTCACTTAGTAAACTTTGTGGTCATGGTCAGTGGCACATGCCAACTTTGTCAAGGCATTGCGCACAATAGCCACACTGAGCCACCAGCATTTGACCTTGTCTGAACCTGTAAGATCATGCCTAGTCCATCTACACTGTGATTGGACATTCTGACCGTGGCTGACTCGTGTTATGATTCGTAGATTTTAAAGTCACTTGGTAAATTTTGTGGTCGTGGTAAGTGGCACATGCCAACTTTGTCAAGGCATTGCGCACAATAGCCACACCAAGCCACCAGTATTGTACCTTGTGTACACCTGCAAGATCATGCCTGGTATATCTGCACTGTGATTGGACACTCTGACCGTGGCTGACTTGTGCTATGATTCATAGCCGTTCATGGTACATGGTAAACTTTGTGGTCATGGTCAGTGGCACATGCCAACTTTGTCAAGGCATTGCGCACAATAGCCGTGCCAAGCCAACGGATTTTTACCCTTTTTATACCTGCAATGTCATGCATATTAGATTTGCACTGTGATTGGGTACTTTGACCGTGGTTGACTTGTGTTATGATTTGTAGAAGTTAAAGTCACTTGGTAAGCTTTGTGGTCATGGTCAGTGGCACATGCCAACTTTGTCAAGACATTCCGCACAATAGCCACACCAAGCCACCAGTATTCTTCCTTGTTTGTACCTGCAATATCATGTCTAGTATACCTGCACTGTGATCAGACACTCTGACCGTGGCTGACTCCTGTTATGATCAATAGAAGTAAAAGTTACGTGGATACGTTTGTGGTCATGGCCAGTGGCACATGCCAACTTTTTCAAGGCATTGCGCATAATAGCCACACCGAACTGCCAGTATTCTACCCTGTATATACCTGCATGGTCATGCCCAGTATATCTGCACTGTGATTGGACACTCTGACCGTGGCTGACTCGTGTTATGATTCGTAGAAGTTAGAGTCACTTGGTAAACTTTGTGGTCATGCTCAGTGGCACATGCCAACTTTGTCAAGGCATTGCGCACATTAGCCACACCAGGCCACCAGTATTATACCATTTTTACACCTGCAAGATCATGCCTAGTACATCTGCACTGTGCTTGGACACTATGACCATGGCTGACTCGTGCTATGGTCAATAGAAGTAAAAGTCACTTGGATACAGTTGTGGTCATGGGCAGTGGCACATGCCAACTTTTTCAAGGCATTGTGGACAATAGCCACACCGAGCCACCAGTAGTATACCTTGTTTATACCTGCAATGTCACTCCCAGTATATCTGCACTGTGCTTGGACACTCTGACCGTGGCTGACTCGTGTTGTGATTTATAGCCGTTTAAGGTACTTGGTGAACTTTGTGGTCATGGTCAGTGGCACATGCCAACTTTGTCAAGGCATTGCGCACAATAGCCACACCGGGCGACCAATATTCTACCTTGTTTGTACCTGCAAGATCATGCCTAGTACATCTGCACTGTGGTTGGACACTCTGACCGTGGCTGACTCGTGTTATGATCAATAGAAGTAAATGTCACTTGGATACATTTGTGGTCATGGTCAGTGGCACATGCCAACTTTGTCAATGTATTGCACACAATAGCCGTGCCAAGCCACTGGTTTTTTATCTTGTTTATACCTGCAAGGTCATGCATATTAGATGTGCACTGTGATTGGACACTCTGACCGTGGCTTACGCGTGTTATGATTCATAGCCGTTGAAGGTACTTGGTAAACTTTGTGATCATGGTCAGTGGCACATGCCAACTTTGTCAAGGCATTGCGCTCAATAGCCAGACCGAGCCACCAGTATTCTTCCTTATTTGGACCTGCAAGATCATGCCTAGTACATCTACACTGTGATTGGGCACCCTCACTGTGGCTATCTCGTGTTACGATTCGTAGAAGTAGAAGTCACTTGGTAAACATTGTCGTCATGGTCAGTGGCACATGCCAGCTTGTCAGAAGAATGCAACGAGTGCGAACAGCAAGAGCAGAAGCAAGCAGAGGCAATGGAGCATGCATGCGTTTGGTAGCGAAGTGACGGAAGCAAGAGGTGAGTGCAGGTCCAACGAGTTAGTCGCATAGCCTGGAGAGAGGCGAGTTGCCGGGGCTCCGAGTTAGATCGGAGGAAAAGAAATCGACGCGAGAAGCGAAGTCAGTGAACACATAAATCCGACACCCTCCCTGAATCTGACTCGCTTCTTGTAAGGCTCGTCTGCTCATTCGGTCCGCAAGGGCATCTGTTGGGCATGATAATGGTCCCTGGGACGTTTCCTTGTAGCAGTCACTGACCAGCCGAATGCGAGTCGAGGCCACCACTCGACAGTTTTGCAGTCTTGGTGGTTCAGTGGCTGGCGGAGGCATGGGACAATAGCATGCGTGAAGTAGGTCTATCCACATGTCAGTGAGGGTGCATCTGCGTTTACGGCTGAGTGGATGGAAGATGGGAGCACTGATGGTGAGTATTGCTCCTCGAATTTCTTCCACCACAAAGGGCACCAGTGTAGAGTGGAAGTTGGCAGGGAAGCGTCTCCCTCCTTTGTAGAGAGGGTAGTGGTGGAGGGTACAGGAGATAGGGATGCCTTTGATGTAGCAGAGGTGGAAGAGGTTACAGAAGTCTTGCGACCACTGAAGATTGTTAGTTGCTCCACTTGCAGTGAGGATCAGTCCCTCACACTTGGTGAGGAAGTGCCAAGGGAAGGACGAGAAGTTGACCGGCCTCTAAACACAAGTGGTGGTGTTGACGAGGGGACGATTAGCTGGGAGAGGCGACCTTTTGGCGATGAGGGTCATGAGCCTTGAGGACAGAAAGGAACTGTGGTCGGGCCGAGCTTGGTGTTGGGAGATGCTGATGGGGAGGAGAACACATGGATTTTGAGTGCAGGGAGGAGGCCTTGTGAGTTGAGGAAGTGTCGGTGTGGGCGCAGGTCGTCACCAGAATGGTGATGCGACCAGGCAAGTCTTTGTGCCGAGTGGGATGCAGTTGAGGAACCGGAGGAACTGAGGAGAACTGCGTCGTTGCATGTGTTCTCCTCCCCATCAGCATCTCCCAACACCAAGCTCGGCCCGACCACAGTTCCTTTCTGTCCTCGAGGCTCATGACCCTCATCGCCAAAAGGTCGCCTCTCCCAGCGAATCGTCCCCTCATCAACACCACCACTTGTGTTTATAGGCCGGTCAACTTCTCGTCCTTCCCTCGGCACTTCCTCACCAAGTGTGAGGGACTGATCCTCACTGCAAGTGGAGCAACTAACATTCTTCAGTGGTCGCAAGACTTCTGTAACCTCTTCCACCTCTGCTACATCAAAGGCGTCCCTATCTCCTGTACCATCCACCACTACCCTCTCTACAAAGGAGGGAGATGCTTCCCTGCCAACTTCCACTCTACACTGCTGCCCTTTGTGGTGGAAGAAATTCGAGGAGCAATACTCACCATCACTGCTCCCATCTTCCATCCACTCAGCCGTAAATGCAGATGCACCCTCACTGACATGTGGATAGACCTACTTCACGCATGCTATTGTCCCATGCCTCCGCCAGCCACTGAACCACCAAGACTGCAAAACTGTCGAGTGGTGGCCTCGACTCGCATTCGGCTAGTCAGTGACTGCTACAAGGACACGTCCCAGGGACCATAATCATGCCCAACAGATGCCCTTGCGGACCGAATGAGCAGACGAGCCTTACAAGAAGCGAGTCAGATTCAGGGAGGGTGTCGGATTTATGTGTTCACTGACTTCGCTTCTCGCGTCGATTTCTTTTCCTCCTATCTGTCTCGGAGCCCCGGAAACTCGCCTCTCTCGAGGCTATGCGACTAACTCCTTGAACCTGCACTCGCCTCCTGCTTCCGTCACTTCGCTACCAAACGCGTGCATACTCCATTGCCTCTGCTTGCTTCTGCTCTTGCTGTTCGCACTTGTTGCATTCTTCTGACAAGCTGGCATGTGCCACTGACCATGACGACAATGTTTACCAAGTGACTTCTACTTCTAAGAATCGTAACACGAGTTAGCCACAGTCAGGGTGCCCAATCACAGTGCAGATGTACTAGGCATGATCTTGCAGGTCCAAACAAGGAAGAATACTGGTGGCTCGGTCTGGCTATTGAGCGCAATGCCTTGACAAAGTTGGCATGTGCCACTGACCATGATCACAAAGTTTACGAAGTACCTTCAACGGCTATGAATCATAACACGTGTAAGCCACGATCAGAGTGTCCAATCACAGTGCACATCTAATATGCATGACCTTGCAGGTATAAACAAGATAAAAAACCAATGGCTTGGCACGGCTATTGTGCGCAATACATTGACAAAGTTGGCATGTGCCACTGACCATGACCACAAATGTATCCAAGTGACATTTATTTCTATTGATCATAACACGAGTCAGCCACGGTCAGAGTGTCCAACCACAGTGCAGATGTACTAGGCATGATCTTGCAGGTACAAACAAGGTAGAATATTGGTGGCCCGGTATGGCTATTGTGCGCAATGCCTTGACAAAGTTGGCATGTGCCACTGACCATGACCACAAAGTTCACCAAGTACCTTAAACGGCTATAAATCACAACACGAGTCAGCCACGGTCAGAGTGTCCAAACACAGTGCAGATATACTAGGAGTGACCTTGCAGGTATAAACAAGGTATAATACTGGTGGCTCGGTGTGGCTATTGTGCACAATGCCTTTAAAAGGTTGGCATGTGCCACTGCCCATGACCACAACTGTATCCAAGTGAATTTTACTTCTATTGACCATAGCACGAGTCAGCCATGGTCATAGTGTCCAATCACATTGCAGATGTACTGGGCATGATCTTGCACGTGTAAAAATGGTAGAATACTGGTGGCCCGGTGTGGCTAATGTGCGCAATGCCTTGACAAAGTTGGCATGTGCCACTGACCATGACCACAAAGTTTACCAAGTGACTCTAACTTCTACGAATCATAACACGAGTCAGCCACGGTCGGAGTGTCCAATCACAATGCAGATATACTCGGCATGACCATGCAGGTATACACAGGATAGAATACTGGCGGTTCGGTGTGGCTATTATGCGCAATGCCTTGACAAAGTTGGCATGTGCCACTGACCATGACCACAAAGCTTACCAAGTGACTTTAACTTCTACAAATCATAACACAAGTCAGCCACGGTCAAAGTACCCAATCACAGTGCAAATCCAGTATGCATGACATTGCAAGTATAAAAAGGGTAAAAAACCGTTGGCTTGGCACGGCTATTGTGCGCAATGCCTTGAAAAAGTTGGCATGTGCCACTGACCATGACCACAAAGTTTACCATGTACCTTGAACGGCTATGAATCATGGCACAAGTCAGCCACGGTCAGAGTGTCCAATCACAGTGCAGATATACCAGGCATGATCTTGCAGGTGTACACAAGGTACAATACTGGTGGCTTGGTGTGGCTATTGTGCGCAATGCCTTGACAAAGTTGGCATGTGCCACTTACCACGACGACAAAATTTACCAAGTGACTTTAACTTCTACGAATCATAACACGAGTCAGCCACGGTCAGAATGTCCAATCACAGTGTAGATGGACTAGGCATGATCTTACAGGTTTAGACAAGGTCAAATGCTGGTGGCTCAGTGTGGCTACTGTGCGCAATGCCTTGACAAAGTTGGCATGTGCCACTGACCATGACCACAAAGTTTACCAAGTGAATTTAACTTATAGGAATCGTAACTAGAGTCAGCCATGGTCAGAGTGCCCAATCACAGTGCACATCTAATAAGCATAACATTGCAGGTATAAGCAAGGCAAAAAACTGGTGACTTGGCACGGCTACTGTGCGCAATGCCTTGACAAAATTGGCATGTGCCACTGACCATGACCACAAAGTTTACCAAGTACCTTAAACGGATATGAATCATAACACGAGTCAGCCACGGCCAGAGTGTCCAATCATAGTGCTGATATACTAGGCATGAACGTTCTGGTGTAAACAAGGTACAATACTCGTGGCTTGGTCAGGCTATTGTGCGCAATGCCTTGACAAAGGTGGCATGTGCCACTGACCATGACCACAAAGTTTACCAAGTGACTTTAATTTCTACGAATCATAACACGAGTCAGCCATGGTCAGAGTGTCCAATCACAGTGAACATATACTAGGCATGACCCTGCCGGTACAAACAAGGTAGAATACTGGTGGCTCGGTGTGGCTATTGTGCGCAATGCCTTGACAAAGTTGGCATGTGCCACTGACCATGACCACAAAGTTTACCAAGTGACTTTAATTTCTACGAATCATAACACGAGTCAGCCATGGTCAGAGTGTCCAATCACAGTGAACATATACTAGGCATGACCCTGCCGGTACAAACAAGGTAGAATACTGGTGGCTCGGTGTGGCTATTGTGCGCAATGCCTTGACAAAGTTGGCATGTGCCACTGACCATGACCACAAATGTATCCAAGTGACTTTTACTTCTATTGGCCTTAACACGAGTCAGCCACGGTCAGAGTACCCAATCACAGTGAACATCTAATATGCATGACCTTGCAGATATAAACAGGGTAAAAAACCGGTGGCTTGGCACTACTATTATGCGCAATGCCTTTAAAAAAATGGCACGTGCCACTGACCATGACCACAAAGTTTACCAAGTACCTTAAACGGCTATGAATCGTAAAACGAGTCAGCCACAGTCAGAGTGTCCAATCGCAGTGCAGATACAATGGGCATGACCTTGCAGGTATAAACAAGGTAGAATACTGGTGGCCCGGTGTGGCTATTGTGCACAATGCTTTGACAAAGTTGGCATGTGCCACTGACCATGACCACAAATGTATCCAAGTGACTTTTACTTCTCTTGATCATAACACGANTCAGCCACATTCAGAGTGTCCAATCACAATGCAGATGTACTAGGCATGATCTTGCAGGTACAAAAAAGGTAGAATACTGGTGGCTCGGTGTGGCTATTGTGCGCAAGGCCTTGACAAAGTTGGCATGTGCCTTTGACCATGACCACAAAGTTTACCAAGTACCTGAAACGGCTATGAATCATAAGACAAGTCAGCCACAGGCAGAGTGTCCTATCACAGTGCAGATATACTGGGCATGACCTTACAGGTATAAACAAGGTAGAATACTGGTGGCTCGGTGTGGCTATTGTGCGCAATGCATTGACAAAGTTGGCATGTGCCACTGACCATGACCACAAATGTATCCAAGTGAATTTTACTTCTTTTGATCATAACACGAGTCAGCCACAGTCAGAGTGTCCAATCGCAGTGCAGATATAATGGGCATGACTTTGCAGGTATAAACAAGGTAGAATACTGGTGGTTAGGCGTGGGTATTGTGCGCAATGCCTTGACAAAGTTGGCATGTGCCACTGACCATGACCACAAAGTTTACCAAGTACCTTAAACGGCTGTAAATCACAACACGAGTCAGCCACGGTCAGAGTGTCCAAACACGGTGCAGATATACTGGGCGTGACCTTGCAGGTATAAACATGGTATAATACTGGTGGCTTGGTGGGGCTATTATGCACAATGCCTTGAAACAGTTGGCATGTGCCACTGACCATGACCACAAATGTATCCAAGTGAATTTTACTTATATTGATCATAGCACGAGTCAGCCATGGTCAGAGTGTCCAATCACAGTGCAGATGTACTAGGCATGATCTTGCAGGTTTAAAAATGGTAGAATACTGGTGGCCCGGTGTGGCTATTGTGCGCAATGTCTTGACAAAGTTGGCATGTGCCACTGACCATGACCACAAAGTTTACCAAGTGACTCTAACTTCTACGAATCATAACACAAGTCAGCCACGGTCAGAGTGTCCAATCACAGTGCAGATATACTGGGAATGACTATGTAGGTATATAAAGGGTAGAATACTGGTGGTTCGGTGTGGCTATTATGCGCAATGCCTTGACAAAGTTGGCATGTGCAACTGACCATGACCACAAATGTATCCACGTAACTTTTACTTCTATTGATCATAACACGAGTCAGCCATGGTCAGAGTGTCCGATCACAGTGCATATATACTAGACATGATCTTGCAGGTACAAACAAGGTAGACTACTGGTGGCTTGGTATGGCTATTGTGCGCAATGTCTTGACAAAGTTGGCATGTGCCACTGACCATGACCACAAAGCTTACCAAGTGACTTTAACTTCTACAAATCATAACACGAGTCAGCCACGGTCAGAGTACCCAATCACATTGCAAATCTAATATGCATGACATTGCGGGTATACACAGGGTAAAAAACCGTTGGCTTGGCACGGCTATTGTGCGCAATGCCTTAACAAAGTTGGCATGTGCCACTGACCATGACCACAAAGCTTACCAAGTACATTAAACGGCTATGAATCATAACACGGGTCAGCCATGGTAAGAGTGTCCAATCACAGTACAGATATACAAGGCATGACCTTCCAGGTATAAACAAGGTAGAATACTGGTGGCTCGGTGTGGCTATTGTGCGCAGTGCCTTGACAAAGTTGGCATGTGCCACTGACCAAGACCACAAATGTATCCAAGTGACTTCCAATTCTACTGATCATAACACGAGTCTGCCATGGTCAGAGTGTCCAATCACAGTGCAAATGTACTAGGCATGACCTTGCAGGTACAAACAAGGTATAATACTGGTGGCTCGGTGTGGTTATTGTGCATAATGCCTTGACAAAGTTGGCATGTGCCACTGACCATGACTACAAAGTTCACCAAGTGACTTTAACTTCTACGAATCGTAACACGAGTCAGCCATGGTCAGAGTGCCGAGTCACAGTTCAGATGTACTAGGCATGACCTTGTAGGTATAAAAAGGGTAAAAAAGTGGTGTCTTGGCACGGCTTTTGTGCGCAATGCCTCGACAGTGTTGGCATGTGCCACTGACCATGACCACAAACTTTACCAAGTACCTAAAACAGGTATGAATCATAACACGTGTCAGCCACGGTCAGAGTGTCCAATCACAGTGCAGATATACTGGACATGACCTTGCAGGTATAAACAAGGTAGAATACTTGTGGCTCGGTGTGGCTATTGTGCGCACTGCCTTGACAAAGTTGGCATGTGCCACTGACAATGACCACAAATGTATCCAAGTGACGTTTACTTCTATTGATCATAACACGAGTCAGCCACGGTCAGAGTGTCCAATCACAGTGCAGATGTACTAGGCGTGATCTTGCAGGTTCAAACAAGGTAGAATACAGGTGGCTCGGTGTGGCTATTGTGCGCAATGCCATGACAAAGTTGGCATGTTCCACTGACCATGACCACTGATGTATCCAAGTGACTTTTACTTCTATTGATCAAAACACGAGTCAGTCACGGTCAGAGTGACCAATCACAGTGCAAATGTACTAGGCATGATCTTGCAGGTGCAAACAAGGTATAATACTGGTGGCTCGGTGTGGCTGTTATGCGCAATGCCTTGACGAAGTTGGCATGTTCCACTGACCATGAC
>SZWC01006264.1:8194-33141 GCA_023375785.1 Penium margaritaceum | reverse complement strand
TCGGTGTGGTTATTGTGCATAATGCCTCGACAAAGTTGGCATGTGCCACTGACCATGACCACAAAGTTCACCAAGTGCCTTTAACTTCTACGAATCGTAACACGAGTCAGCCATGGTCAGAGTGCCCAGTCACAGTTCAGATGTACTAGGCCTGACCTTGTAGGTATAAAAAGGGTAAAAAACTGGTGTCTTGGCACGGCTATTGTGCGCAATGCCTCGACAATGTTGGCATGTACCACTGACCATGACCACAAAGTTTACCAAGTACCTAAAACAGCTATGAATCATAACACGTGTCAGCCACGGTCAGAGTGTCCAATCACAGTGCAGATATACTGGGCATGACCTTGCAGGTATAAACAAGGTAGAATACTTGTGGCTCGGTGTGGCTATTGTGCGCACTGCCTTGACAAAGTTGGCATGTGCAACTGACAATGACCACAAATGTATCCAAGTGACTTTTACTTCTATTGATCATAACACGAGTCAGCCATGGTCAGAGTGTCCACTCACAGTGTAGATGTACTAGGCGTGATCTTGCAGGTTCAAGCAAGGTAGAATACTGGTGGCTCGGTGTGGCTATTGTCTGCAATGCCTTGTCAGATTTGGCATGTGCCACTGACCATGACCACAAAGTTTACCAAGTGACGTTAACTTCTACGAATCGTAACACGAGTCGGCCACGGTCAAAGTGCCCAATCACAGTGCACGTATAATATGCATGGCCTTACGGGTATAAACAAGGTAAAAACCCGGTGGCTTGGCACGGCTATTGTGCGCAATGCCTTGACAAAGTCGGCATGTGCCACTGACCATGACCACAAAGTTGACCAAGTACCTTAAACGGCTATGAATCATAACACAAGTCAGCCACGGTCAGAGTGTCCAATCACAGTGCAGATATACCAGGCATGATCTTGCAGGTGTAAACAAGGTATAATACCGGTGGCTCGGTGTGGATATTGTGCGCAATTCCTTGACAAAGTTGGCATGTGCCACTTACCATGACCACAAAGTTTACAAAGTGACTTTAACTTATACGAATCATAACACGCGTCAGCCACGGTCAGAGTGTCCAATCACGGTGTAGATGGACTAGGCATTAACTTCCATGTTCAGACAATGTCAAATGCTGGTGGCTCAGTGTGGCTTTTGTGCGCAATGCCTTGACAGAGTTGCCATGTGCCACTGACCATGACCACAAAGTTTACCAAGTGACTCTAACTTCTACGAATCATAACACGCATCAGCCACGGTCAGAGTGTCCGATCACATTGCACATATACTAGACATGATCTTGCAGGTACAAACAAGGTAGAATACTGGTGGCTTGGTGTGGCTATTGTGCGCAATGTCTTGACAAAGTTGGCATGTGCCACTGACCATGACCACAAAGATTACCAAGTGACTTTAACTTCTACGAATCATAACACTAGTCAGCCACGGTCAGAGTACCCAATCACAGTGCAAATATAATATGCATGACATTGCAGGTATAAACAGGGTAAAACCCCATTGGCTTGGCACGGCTATTGTGCGCAATGCCTTGACAAAGTCGGCATGTGCCACTGACCATGACCACAAAGTTGACCAAGTACCTTAAACGGCTATGAATCATAACACAAGTCAGCCACGGTCAGAGTGTCCAATCACAGTGCACATATACTGGGCATGACCTTGCAGGTATAAACAAGGTAGAATACTGGTGGCTCGGTGTGGCTAGTGTGCGCAATGCCTTGACAAAGTTGGCACGTGCCACTGGCCATGACCACAAAGTTTACCAAGTACCTTAAACGACTATGAATCACAACACGAGTCAGCCACGGTCAGAGTGTCCAATCACAGTGCACATATACTGGGCATGACCTTGCAGGTATAAACAAGGTAGAATACTGGTGGCTCGGTGTGGCTAGTGTGCGCAATGCCTTGACAAAGTTGGCACGTGCCACTGGCCATGACCACAAAGTTTACCAAGTACCTTAAACGACTATGAATCACAACACGAGTCAGCCACGGTCAGAGTGTCCAATCACAGTGCACATATACTGGGCATGACCTTGCAGGTATAAACAAGGTAGAATACTGGTGGCTCGGTGTGGCTAGTGTGCGCAATGCCTTGACAAAGTTGGCACGTGCCACTGGCCATGACCACAAAGTTTACCAAGTACCTTAAACGACTATGAATCACAACACGAGTCAGCCACGGTCAGAGTGTCCAATCACAGTGCACATATACTGGGCATGACCTTGCAGGTATAAACAAGGTAGAATACTGGTGGCTCGGTGTGGCTAGTGTGCGCAATGCCTTGACAAAGTTGGCATGTGCCACTGACCATGACCACAAATGTATCCAAGTGACTTTTACGTCTACTGATCATACAACGAGTCAGCCACGGTCAGAGTGTCCAATCACAATGCAAATATATTAGGCATGATCTTGCAGGTTCAAACAAGGTAGAATACTGGTGGCTCGGCGTGGCTATTGTGCGCAATGCCTTGACAAAGTTGGCACGTGCCACTGGCCATGACCACAAAGTTTACCAAGTACCTTAAACGACTATGAATCACAACACGAGTCAGCCACGGTCAGAGTGTCCAATCACAGTGCACATATACTGGGCATGACCTTGCACGTATAAACAAGGTAGAATACTGGTGGCTCGGTGTGGCTAGTGTGCGCAATGCCTTGACAAAGTTGGCATGTGCTACTGACCATGGTCATGGTCACTTGCACATGCCAACTTTGTCAAGGCATTGCGCACAATAGCCTTTCCAAGCCACCAGTTATTTACCTTGTTCATACCTGCAGGTCATGCCTAGTACATCTGAACTATGATTGGGCACTCTGACCGTGGCTGACTCATGTTACGATCCGTATAAGTTAAAGTCACCTGGTAAACTTTGTGGTCATGGTCAGTGGCAGATGCCAACTTTGTCAAGGCATTGCGCACGTTAGCAACACGGAGCCTCCAGTATTCTGCCTTGTTTGTACCTGCAAGATCATGCCTAGTACATCTGCACAGTGATTGGATACTCTGACCGTGGCTGAATTGTGTTATGATCAATAGAAGTAAAAGTCACTTGGATACATTAGAGGTCTTGGTCAGTGGCACATGCAAACTTTGTCAAGGAGTTGCGCACAATAGCCACACCGAGCAACCAGTTGGTACCTTGTTTACACCTGCAAGATCATGCCTAGTACATATACACTTTGTTTTCATGGTCGGTGGCACATGCCAACTTTGTCAAGGCATTGCGCATGATAGCCACACCAAACCACCAGTGTTATACCCTGTATATACCTGCATGGTCATGCCCAGTATATCTGCACTGTGATTGGACACTCTGACCGTGGCTGATGCGTGTTATGATTCATAGCCGTTTAAGGTACTTGGTCAACTTTGTGGTCATGGTCAGTGGCACATGCCGACTTTGTCAAGGCATTGCACACAATAGCCGTGCCAAGCCACCGGGTTCTTACCTTGTTTATACCTGTAAGGCCATGCATATTATACGTGCACTGTGATTGGGCACTTTGACTGTGGCCGACTCGTGTTACGATTCGTAGAAGTTAACGTCACTTGGTAAACTTTGTGGTCATGGTCAGTGGCACATGCCAAATCTGACAAGGCATTGCAGACAATAGCCACACCGATCCACCATTATTCTACCTTGCTTGAACCTTCAAGATCACGCCTAGTACATCTGCACTGTGATTGGACACTCTGACCATGGCTGACTCGTGTTATGATCAATAGAAGTAAAAGTCACTTGGATACATTTGTGGTCATTGTCAGTGGCACATGCCAACTTTGTCAAGGCAGTGCGCACAATAGCCACACCGAGCCACAAGTATTCTACCTTGCTTATACCTGCAAGGTCATGCCCAGTATATCTGCACTGTGATTGGACACTCTGACCGTGGCTGACACGTGTTATGATTCATAGCTGTTTTAGGTACTTGGTAAACTTTGTGGTCATGGTCAGTGGCACATGCCAACATTGTCGAGGCATTGCGCACAATAGCCATGCCAAGACACCAGTTTTTTACCCTTTTTATAGCTACAAGGTCATGCCTAGTACATCTGAACTATGACTGGGCACTCTGACCATGGCTGACTCGTGTTACGATTCGTAGAAGTTAAAGTCACTTGGTGAACTTTGTGGTCATGGTCAGTGGCACATGCCAACTTTGTCGAGGCATTATGCACAATAACCACACCAAACCACCAGTATTATACCTTGTTTGTACCTGCAAGGTCATGCCTAGTACATTTGCACTGTGATTGGACACTCTGACCGTGGCAGACTCGTGTTATGATCAGTAGAAGTGGAAGTCACTTGGATACATTTGTGGTCTTGGTCAGTGGCACATGCCAACTTTGTCAAGGCACTGCGCACAATGGCCACAACGAGCCACCAGTATTCTACCTTGTTTATACCTGGAAGGTCATGCCCTGTATATCTGTACTCTGATTGGACACTCTTACCATGGCTGACCCGTGTTATGAATCATAGCCATTTAATGTACTTGGTAAGCTTTGTGGTCATGGTCAGTGGCACATGCCAACTTTTTCAAGGCATTGCGCACAATAGCCGTGCCAAGCCAACTGTTTTTTACCCTGTTTATACCCGCAATGTCATGCATATTAGGTTTGCAATGTGATTGGGTACTCTGACCGTGGCTGACTCGTGTTATGATTTGTAGAAGTTAAAGTCACTTGGTAAGCTTTGTGGTCATGGTCAGTGGCACATGCCAACTTTGTCAAGACATTGCGCACAATAGCCACACCAAGCCACCAGTATTCTACCTTGTTTGTACCTGCAAGATCATGTCTAGTATATATGCACTGTGATCGGACACTCTGACCATGGCTGACTCGTGTTATGATCAATAGAAGTAAAAGTTACGTGGATACATTTGTTGTCATTGTCAGTTGCACATCCCTACTTTGTCAAGTCATTGCGCATAATAGCCACACCGAACCACCAATATTCTACCCTTTATATACCTGCATGGTCATTCCCAGTATATCTGCACTGTGATTGGACACTCTGACCGTGGCTGACTTGTGTTGTTATTCGTAGAAGTTAGAGTCACTTGGTAAACGTTGTGGTCATGGTCAGTGGCACATGCCAACTTTGTCAAGGCACTGCGCACAATAGCCACCCCGGGCCACCAGTATTCTGCCATTTTTACACCTGCAAGATCATGCCTAGTACATCTGCACTGTGATTGGACACTCTGACCATGGCTGACTCGTCCTATGATCAATAAAAGTAAAAGTCACATGGATACATTTGTGGTCATGGTCAGTGGAACATGCCAAAAATTTCAAGGCATTGTGCACAATAGCCCCACCGAGCCACCAGTGTTATACCTTGTTTGTACCTGCAAGGTCACGCCCAGTATATCTGCACTGTGTTTGGACACTCTGACCGTGGCTGACTCGTGTTGTGATTTACAGCCGTTTAAGATACTTGGTAAACTTTGTGGTCATGGTCAGTGGCACATGCCAACTTTGTGAAGGCATTGCGCACAATAGCCACACCTAACCACCAGTATTCTACCTTGTTTATACCTGCAAAGTCATGCCCATTATATCTGCACTGCGATTGGACACTCTGACTGTGGCTGACTTGTGTTATGATCAATAGAAGTAAAATTCACTTGGATACACTTGTGGTCATGGTCAGTGGCACATGCCAAATCTGTCAATGCACTGCGCACAATAGCCACACCAAGCCACCAGTATTCTACCTTGTTTATACCTGTAAGGTTATGCCTAGTATATCTGCACTGTGATTGGACACTCTGCCTGTGGCTGACTTGTCTTATGATTCATAGCCGTTTAAGGTACTTGGTAAACTTTGTGGTCATGGTCAGTGGCACATGCCAACTTTGTCAAGGCCTTGCGCACAATAGCCACACTGAGCCACCAGTATTCTACCTTTTTGTACCTGCACGATCATGCCTAGTACATCTGCACTGTGATTGGACACTCTGACTATGGCTGACTCGTGTTATGATCAAGAGAAGTAAAAGTCACTTGGATACATTTGTGGTCATGGTCAGTGGCACATGCCAACTTTGTCAAAGCATTGTGCACAATAGCCACACCGGGCCACCTGTATTCTACCTTGTTTATACCTGCAAGGTCATGCCCATTTATCTCTGTACTGCGGTTGGACACTCTGACTATGGCTGACTCGTGTTATGATTCATAGTCGTTTAAGGTACTTGGTAAACTTTGTGGTCATGGTCAGTGGCACATGCCAACTTTGTCAAGGCAATACGCACAATAGCCATGCCAAGCCACCAGTATTCTACGTTTTTTATACCTGCAAGGTCATGCCTAGAACATCTGAAATGTGATTGGACACTCTCACCGTGGCTGACTCGTGTTACGATTCGTATAAGTTAATGTCACTTGGTAAACTTTGTGGTCATGGTCAGTGGCACATGCCAAATTTGTCAAGGCATTACGCACAATAGCCGGACCGAGCCACCAGTATTCTAAATTGTTTGAACCTGCAAGATCATGCCTATTACATCTGCACTGTGATGGACACTCTGACCGTGGCTGACTCGTGTTATGATTCGTAGTCGTTTAAGGTACTTGGTAAACATTGTGGTCATGGTCAGTGGCACATGCCAGCTCAGTCAAGGCATTGCGCACAATAGCCACACCGGGCCACCAGTACTGAACCTTGTTTGCACCTGCAAGATCATTCCTAGTAAATATGCACTGTTCTTGGACACTCTGGTCGTGGCTGACTCATGTTATGTTTCATAGCCGTTTAAGGTACTTGGTAAACATTGTGGTCATGGTTAGTGGCAAATGCCAACTTTGTCAAGGCATTACGCACAATAGCCGTACCAAGCCACCGGTTTTTTACCTTGTTTGTACCTGCAAGGTCATGCCTAGTACATGTGAACTGTGATTGGTCACTCTGACTGTGACTAACTCGTGTTACGATTCGTAGAAGTTAAAGTCACTTGGTAAACTTTGTGGTCATGGTCAGTGGCACATGCCAACTTTGCCAAGGCATTGCGCACAATAGCCACACCGCGCCACCTGTGTTCTACCTTGTTTGTACCTGCAAGATCATTCCGAGTACATCTGCACTGTGATTAAACACTCTGATCGTGGCTGACTCGTGTTACGATCAATGGAAGTAAAAGTCACTTTAAAACACTTGTGGTCATGGTCAGTGGCACATGCCAGCTTTGTCAAGGCATTGCGCACAATAGCCTTGCCAAGCCACCGGTTTTTTACCTTGTTCATACCTGCAGGTCATGCCTAGTACATCTGAACTATGATTGGGCACTCTGACCGTGGCTGACTCGTGTTACGATCCGTAGAAGTTAAAGTCACCTGGTAAACTTTGTGGTCATGGTCAGTGGCACATGCCAACTTTGTCAAGGCATTGCGCAGGTTAGCAACACGGAGCCACCAGTATTCTACCTTGTTTGTACCTGCAAGATCATGCCTAGTACATCTGCACTGTGACTGGATACTCTGACCGTGGCTGACTTTTGTTATGATCAATAGAAGTAAAAATCACTTGGATACATTAGTGGTCATGGTCAGTTGCACATGCAAACTTTGTCAAGGAGTTGCGCATAATAGCCACACCGAGCAACCAGTATTCTACCTTGTTTGCACCTGCAAGATCATGCCTAGTACATCTGCACTGTGATTGGACACTCTGACCGTGGATGACTCGTGTTATGATTCATCGAACTTAAAGTCACTTGGTAAACTTTGTGGTCATGGCCAGTGGCACATGCCAACTTTGTCAAGGCATTGCACACAATAGCCACACCGAGCCACCAGTATTCTACCTTGTTTGAACCTGTAAGATCATGCCTAGTATATTTGCATTGTGAGTGGACACTCTGACCGTGGCTGACTCGATGTATGATCAATAGACGTAAAAGTCACTTGGATACATTTGTGGTCATGGTCAGTGGCACATGCCAACTTTGTCAAGGCATTGCGCACACTAGCCACACCGAGCCACCAGAATTCTACCTTGTTTATACCTGCAAGGTCATGCCCAGTATATGTGCACTGTGATTGGACACTCTGACCGTGGCTGACTCGTGTTGTGATTCATAGCCGTTTAAGGTACTTGGTAAGCTTTGTGGTCATGGTCAGTGGCACATGCCAACTTTGTCAAGGCATTGCGCACAATATCCGTGCAAAGCCAATGGGTTTTTACCCTGTTTATACCTTCAATGTCATGCATATTATATTTGCACTGTGATTGGGTACTCTGACCGTGGCTGACTAGTGTTGTGATTCGTAGAAGTTAAAGTCACTTGGTAAGATTTGTGGTCATGGTCAGTGGCACATGCCAACTTTGTCAAGACATTGCGCACAATAGACACACCAAGCCACCAGTATTCTACCTTGTTTGTACCTGCAAGATCATGTCTAGTATATGCGCACTGTGATCGGACACTCTGACCGTGGCTGACTCGTGTTATGATCAATAGAAGTAAAAGTTACGTGGATACATTTGTTGTCATGGTCAGTGGCACATGCCAACTTTGTCAAGGCATTGTGCATAATAGCCACACCAAACCACCAGTATTCTACCCTGTATATACCTGCATGGTCATGCCCAGTATATCTGCACTGTGATTGGACACTCTGATCGTGGCTGATGCGTGTTATAATTCGTAGAAGTTAGAGTCACTTGGTGAACTTTGTGGTCATGGTCAGTGGCACATGCCAACTCTGTCAAGGCATTGCGCACAATAGCCACACTGAGCGACCAGCATTTGACCTTGTCTGAACCTGTAAGTTCATGCCTAGTCCATCTACACTGTGATTGGACACTCTGATCGTGGCTGACGCGTGTTATGATTCGTAGAAGTTAAAGTCACTTTGTAAACTTTGTGGTCATGGTAAGTGGCATATGCCAACTTTGTCAAGGCATTGCGCACAATAGCCGTGCCAAGCCACCGGGTTTTTACCTTGTTTATACCTGTAAGGCCATGCATATTATACGTGCACTGTGATTGGGCACTTTGACCGTGGCCGACTCGTGTTACGATTCGTAGAAGTTAACGTCACTTGGTAAACTTTGTGGTCATGGTCAGTGGCACATGCCAACTTTGTCAAGGCATTGCGCACAATAGCCGTGCCAAGCCACCGGGTTTTTACCTTGTTTATACCTGTAAGGCCATGCATATCATACGTGCACTGTGATTGGGCACTTTGACCGTGGCCGACTCGTGTTACGATTCATAGAAGTTAACGTCACTTGGTAAACTTTGTGGTCTTGGTCAGTGGCACATGCCAAATCTGAAAAGGCATTGCACACAATAGCCACACCGACCCACCACTATTCTACCTTTCTTGAACCTGCAAGATCATGCCTAGTACATCTGCACTGTGATTAAACACTCTGACCGTGGCTGACTCGTATTATGCTCAATAGAAGTAAGAGTCACCCGGATACATTTGTGGTCATGGTCAGTGGCACATGCCAACTTTGTCAAGGCATTGGGCACAATAGCCACACCGAGCCACCAGTATTCTACCTTGTTTATAAGTGCAAGATCATGCCCAGTATATATGCACTGTGATTGGACACTCGGACCGCGGCTGACTTGTGTTATGATCAATAAAAGTAAAAGTCACTTGGATACATTTTTTGTCATGGTCAGTGGAACATGCCAACTTCGTCAAGGCATTGCGCATAACAGCCACACCGAGCCACCAGTATTATACCTTGTTTGCACCTGCAAGATCATGCCTAGTACATTTGCACTGTGATTGGTCACTCTGACCGTGACTGACTCGTGTTTTGATCAATAGAAGTAAAAGTCACTTGGATACATTTGTGGTCATGGTCAGTGGAACATGCCAACTTTGTCATGGCATTGCGCACAATAGCCACACCGAGCCACCAGTATTCTACCTTGTTTGAACCTGCAAGATCACGCCTAGTACATCTGCACTGTGATTGGACACTCTGACCGTGGCTAACTCGTGTTCTGATCAATAGAAGTAGAAGTCACTTGGATACATTTGTGGTCATTGTCAGTGGCACATGCCAACTTTGTCAAGGCAATGCGCACAATAGCCACACCGAGCCACAAGTATTCTACCTTGTTTATACCTGCAAGGTCATGCCTAGTATATCTGCACTGTGATTGGACACTCTGACCGTGGCTGACACGTGTTATGATTCATAGCTGTTTTAGGTACTTGGTAAACTTTGTGGTCATGGTGAGTGGCACATGCCAACACTGTCGAGGCATTGCGCACAATAGCCGTGCCAAGACACCAGTTTTTTACCCTTTTTATACCTACAAGTGCCTAGTACATCTGAACTGTGACTCGGCACTCTGACCATGGCTGACTCGTGTTACGATTCGTAGAAGTTAAAGTCACTTGGTGAACTTTGTAGTCATGGTTAGTGGCACATGCCAACTTTGTCAAGGCATTATGCACAATAACCACACCGAGCCACCAGTAGTATACCTTGTTTGTACCTGCAAGGACATGCCTAGTACATTTGCACTGTGATTGGACACTCTGACCGTGACAGACTCGTGTTATGATCAGTAGAAGTGGAAGTCACTTGGATACATTTGTGGTCTTGGTCAGTGGCACATGCCAACTTTGTCAAGGCACTGCGCACAATAGCCACACCGAGCCACCAGTATTCTACCTTGTTTATACCTGCAAGGTCATGCCTAGTATATCTGCACTGTGATTGGACACTCTGACCGTGGCTGACTTGTGTTATGATTCATAGCCGTTTAAGGTACTTGGTAAACTTTGTGGTCATGGTCAGTGGCACATGCCAACTTTGTCAAGACATTGCGCACAATAGCCATACCAAGCCACCAGTATTCTACCTTGTTTGTACCTGCAAGATCATGTCTAGTATATATGCACTGTGATCGGACACTCTGACCATGGCTGACTCGTGTTATGATCAATATAAGTAAAAGTTACGTGGATACATTTGTGGTCATGGTCAGTTGCACATGCCAACTTTGTCAAGGCATTGCGCATAATAGCCACACCGAACCACCAGTATTCTACCCTTTATATACCTGCATGGTCATTCCCATTATATCTGCACTATGGTTGGACACTCTGACCGTGGCTGACTTGTGTTGTGATTCGTAGAAGTTAGAGTCACTTGGTAAACTTTGTGGTCATGGTCAGTGGCACATGCCAACTTTGTCAAGGCATTGCGCACAATAGCCACACCGGGCCACCAGTATTCTACCATTTTTACACCTGCAAGATCATGCCTAGTACATCTGCACTGTGATTGGACACTCTGACCATGGCTGACTCGTGCTATGATCAATATAAGTAAAAGTCACTTGGATACATTTGTGGTCATGGTCAATGGCACATGCCAACGTTTTTCAAGGCATTGTGCACAATAGCCCCACCGAGCCACCAGTGTTATACCTTGTTTATACCTGCAAGGTCACGCCCAGTATATCTGCACTGTGTTTGGACACTCTGACCATGGCTGACTCGTGTTGTGATTTACATCCGTTTAAGGTACTTGGTAAACTTTGTGGTCATGCTCAGTGGCACATGCCAACTTTGTCAAGGCATTGCGCACAATATACACACCAGGCCACCAGTATTCTACCTTGTGTGCACCTGCAATATCATGCCTAGTACATCTGTACTGTGATTGGACACTGTGACCGTGGCTGACTCGTGTTATGATCAATAGAAGTAAAAGTCACTTGGATACATTTGTGGTCATGGTCAGTGGCACATGCCAACTTTGTCAAAGCATTGCACACAATAGCCACACCGAGCCACCAGTATTGTACCTTGTTTGTACCTACAAGGTCATGCCTAAAACATGTACACTGTGATTGGACACTCTGACCATGGCTGAACCGTGTTTTGATCAATAGAAGTAGAAGTCACTTGCATACATTCGTGGTCATGGTCAGTGGCACATGCCAACTTTGTCAAGACATTGTGCACAATAGGCACACTGAGCCACCAGTATTCCACCTTGTTTGCATCTGCAAGATCATGCCTAGTACATCTGCACTGTGATTGGACACTCTTACCGTGGCTGATCCGTGTTATTACTTGTAGTAGTTAAAGCCACTTGGTAAACTTTGTGGTCATGGTCAGTGGGTTATGCCACCTTTGTCAAGGCATTGTGCACAATAGCCACACAGAGCCACCAGTATTCTACATTTTTTGAACATGCAAAATCATGCCTAGTACATCTTGTCAGAATAATGGAATGAATGGGAGCGGGAAGAACAGAAGCAAGCAGAAGCAGTCGAGCATGCAGGAGCTCGGTAGCGCAGTGACGGAAGCAGAAAGGTGCGTGTAGATCCAAGGAGTTAGTCGCAGAGCCTTGAGTAGGGCGAGGTGGCGGGGCTCCGAGGCAGACAAGAGAAGAGAAGATCAAGGCGAGTGATGCGATGAGGTTGAGCGAATGATTGAAAGTGACGAGGCCAAGAGCTGTGAGGAGAGAGTGGTGAGCGAAAGACGACAGAGGCGAGCAGAGCGAGAGCACGGTGGAAAAGCCGCGGAACAAAAGGGAACATGATGGATAGATTTGTTCTGGTTAGCTTTTGCAAGGGAATGAACGTCCTCATTATATCCAACAGAACAGGGGTAAACGGCTTCTTTCTGCTAGCCAGACGCGGGTGACAGATTTATCACTTTATTACGGGATCACTTGACGTGTCGGTTCAAACAATCATGAGATCGGAGAGCTGGTGAGTCAAGGTGGTTCTGATCATACTATAACCTTCTCGAGGCTCGGATTTACCAAGAGGTGGGAGGAGTGAGTCTGGTTCTTACTGTATCTCCAACACATCTGCACTATGATTGGACACTCTGACCGTGGCTGACTCGTGTTATGATTCATAGCCGTTTAAGGTACTTGGTAAACTTTGTGGTCATGGTCAGTGGCACATGCCCTTTTTTCAAGGCATTGCGCACAAAAGCCATGCCAAGCCACTGGTTTTTACCTTTTTTATACCTGCAAAATCATGCATATTAGATGTACGCTCTGATTGGGCACTCTGACCGTGGATGACTCGTGTTACGATGCGTGGAAGTTAAAGTCACTTGGTAAACTTTGTGGTCATGGTCATTGGCACATGCCAACTTTGTCAAGGCATTGCGCACAATAGCCACACCGAGCCACCAGTATTCTACCTTGTTTATACCTGCAAGATCATGCCTAGTACATCTGCACTGTGATTGGATACTCTGACCGTCTCCGACTCATGTTACAATGCGCAAAAGTTAAAGTCACTTGGTAAACTTTGTGGTCATGGGCAGTGGCACATGCCAACTTTGTCAAGGCATTGCGCAAACTAGCCACACAGCGCCACCAGTATTCTACCTTGTTTTTACCTGCAAGGTCATGCCCAGTTTTTCTCCACTGTGATTGGACACTCTGACCGTGGTTGAATCGTGTTATGATTGATAGAAGGCAAAGTCACTTGGATACATTTGTGGTTATGGTCAGTGGCACATGCCAACTTTGTCAAGGCATTGCGCACAATAGTCGTGCCAAGCCACCGATTTTTAACCCTCTTTATACCTGCAAGGGCATGCATATTAGATGTACGCTGTGATTGGACACTGTGACCGTGGCTGACTCGTGTTATGATTCATAGCCGTTTAAGATACTTGGTAAACTTTGTGGTCATGATCAGTGGCACATGCCAGCTTTGTCAAGGTATTGCGCACAATAGCCGTGCCAAGCCACCAGTATTCTACCTTGTTTGTACCTGTAAGATCATGCCTAGTACATCTGCACTGTGATTGGACACTCTGACCGTGGCTGACTCGTATTACGATACGTAGAAGTAAAAGTCACTTGGTAAACGTTTTGGTCATGGTCAGTGGCACATGTTAATTTTGTCAAGGCATTGCGCACAATAGCCACACCGATCTACCAGGATTCTACCTTGTTTGAACCTGCAAGGTCATGCCTAGTATATCTGCACTGTGATTGGACACTCTGAACGTGGCTGAATCGTGTCACGATTTGTCGACGTTAAAGTCACTTGGTTAACTTTGTTATCATGGTCTGTGGCACATGCCAACTTTGTCAAGGCATTGCGCACAATAGCCACAACGAGCCACCAGTATTCTACAAAATTTGCACCTCCAAGATCATGCCTAGTACATCTACACTGTGATTGGACACTCTAACCATGGCTGACTCGTGTTATGATTAATAGATGTAAAAGTCACTTGGATACATTTGTGGTCATGGTCAGTGGCACATGCCAACTTTGTAAAGGCATTGCACACAATAGCCACACTTAGCCACCAGTATTCTACCTTGTTTGTACCTGCAAGGTCATGCCTAGTACATCTGCATTGTGATTGGACACTCTGACCGTGGCTGACTCGTGTTATGATCAATAGAAGTAAAAGTCACTTGGATACATTTGTGGTCATTGTCAGTGGCACATACCAACTCTGTCAAGGCATTGTGCACAATAGCAACACCAAGCCACTAGTATTCTACCTTGTTTGTAACTGCAAGATCATGCCCAGTATATCTGCCCTATGATTGGACACTCTGACCGTGACTGACTCGGGTTATGATTCATAACCGTTTAAGGTATTCTACCTTGTTTGTACGTGCAAGGTCATGCCTAGTATATCTGCACTATGACTGGACACTCTGACTGTGGCTGACTCGTGTTATGATTTATAGCCGTATAAGGTACTTGGTAAACTTTGTGGTCATGGTCAGTGGCATGTGCCAACTTTGTCAAGGCATTGCGCACAATAGCCACACCGAGCCACCAGTATTGTACTTTGTTTGCGCCTACAAGTTCATGCCTAGTAAATATGTACTGTTATTGGACACTCTGACCGTGGCTGACTTGTGTTATGATCAATAGAAGTAAAAGTCACTTGGATACATTTGTGGTCATGGTCAGTGGCACATGCCAACTTTGTCAAGGCATTGCGCAAAATAGCCACACCGAGCCACAGTATTCTTCCTTGTTTTTACCTGCAAGATCATGCCGAGTAGATCTGCACTGTGATTGGACACTCTAACCGTGGCTGACTCGTGTTATGATCAATAGAAGTAAAAGTCACTTGGATACATTTGTGGTCATGGTGAGTGGCACATGCCAACTTTCTGAAGGCATTGCGCATAATAGTTACAGCGAGCCACTAGTATTGTACCTCTTTTATACCTGCAAGGTCATGTCCAGTGCATCTACACTGTGATTGGACACTCTAACCATGGCTGACTCGTGTTATGATTAATAGATGTAAAAGTCACTTGGATACATTTGTGGTCATGGTCAGTGGCACATGCCAACTTTGTCAAGGCATTGCACACAATAGCCACACTGAGCCACCAGTATCCTACCTTGATTGTACCTGCAAGATAATGCCTAGTACATCTGCATAGTGATTGGACACTCTGACCGTCAGTGACTCGTGTTATGATCAATAGAAGTAGAAGTCACTTGGATACATTTGTGGTCATTGTCAGTGGCACATGCCAACTCTATAAAGGCATTGTGCACAATAGCAACACCCAGCCACCAATATTCTACCTTTTTTGTACCTGCAAGATCATGCCCAGTATATCTGCCCTGTGGTTGGACACTCTGACCGTGACTGACTCGTGTTATGATTCATAGCCGTTTAAGGTATTCTACCTTGTTTGTACCTGCAAGGTCATGCCTAGTACATCTGCAATATGATTGGACACTCTGACCGTGGCTGACTCGTGTTATGATCAATAGAAGTAAAAGTCACTTGGATACAATTGTAGTCATGGTCTGTAGCACATGCCAACATTGTCAAGGCATTGCGCACCATAGCCACATCGAGCCACCAGTAGTCTACCTTGGTTATACATGTAAGGTCATTCCCAGTGTATCTGCACTATGATTGGACACTTTGACCGTGGCTGACTCGTGTTATGGTTCATAGCCGTTTAATGTATTTGGTAGACTTTTTGGTCATGGTTAGTGGCACATGCCAACTTTGTCAAGGCATTGCGCACAATAGCCGTGCCAAGCCACCGGTTATTTACCTTGTTGATACCTACAAGGTTATCCATATTAGATGTGCGCTGTGATTGGGCACTCTGACCGTGGCTGACTCGTGTTACAATTCATATGAAGAAAAAGTCACTTGGTAAACTTTGTGGTCATGGTCAGTGGCACATGCCAAGTTTGCCAAGGCATTGCGTACAATACCCACACCGAGCCACCAGTATTATACATTGTTTATACCTGTTAGGTCATGACCAGTATATCTGCACTATGATTGGACACTCTGACTGTGGCTGACTCGTGTTATGATCAATAGAAGTAAAAGTCACTTGGATACGTTAGTGGTCATGGTCAGTGGCACGTGCCAAATTTGCCAAGGTAAAATACAAAATTACCACACCGAGCCACCAGTATTCTACATTGTTTATACCTGTAAGGTCATGGCCAACATATCTGCACTGTGATTGGACACTCTGACCGTGGCTGACTCGTGTTATGATCAATAGAAGTAAAAGTCACTTGGATACATTTGTGGTCATGGTCAACGGCACATGCAAACTTTGTCATGGCATTGCGCACTATAGCCATACCGAGTCACTAGTAATATACCTTGTTTGTACCTGCAAGATCATGCCTAGTGCATCCGCACTTTGATTAAACACTCTGACCGTTGCTGACTCATGTTTTGAACAATAGAAGTAAAAGTCACTTCGATACATTTGTGGTCCTGGTCAGTGGCACATCCCAACTTTGTCAAGGCATTGCGCACAATAGCCAAGCCAAGCCACTGGTTTTTTACCTCTTTGAAACCTGCAAGGTCATGCATATTAGATTTGCACTGTGATTGGGTACTCTGACTATGAATGACTCGTGTTACGATGCGTATAAGTTAAAGTCACTCGGTACACTCTGTGGTCATGGTCAGTGGCACATGTCAAATTTGTCAAGGCATTGCCCACAATAGCCATACCGAGCCACCAGTATTCTACCTTGTTTACACCTGCAACATCATGCCTAGTACATCTGCACTGTGATTCGACACTCTGACCGTGGCTGACTCGTGTTATGATATATAGCCGTTTAAGGTACTTGGTAAACTTTGTGGTCATGGTCAGTGGCACATGCCAACTTTGTCAAGGCATTGCAGACAATAGACACACCGAGCCGCCAGTATTCTACCTTGTTTGCACCTGCGAGATCATGCCTAGTACATCTGTATTGTGATTTGACACTCTGACCGTGGCTGACTTGTGTTATGCTCGATAGAACTGAAAGTCACTTGGATACATTTGTGGTCATGGTCAGTGGCACATGTCAACTTTGTCAAGGCATTACACACAATAGCCACACCGAGCCACCAGTATTCTACCTTGTTTGTACCTGCAAGTTCATGCCTAGTACATTTGCACTGTGATTGGACACTCTGACCGTGGCTGACTCGTGGTATGATCAATAGAAGTAAAAGTCACTTGGATACATTTTTGGTCATGGTCGGTGGCACATGCCAACTTTGTCAATGCATTGCACACAATTGCCACATCGAGCCACCAGTATTCTACCTTGTTTATACATGTAAGGTCATGCCAAACATATCTGCACTGTGATTGGACACTCTGACCGTGGTTGACTCGTGTTATGATCAATAGAAGAAAAGGTCACTTGGATACATTTATGGTCATGGTCAGTGGCACATGCCAACTTTGTCATGGCATTGCGCACTATAGCCACACCGAGCCACCAGTATTCTACCTTGTTTGTACCTGCAAGATCACGTCTGGTGCATCTGCACTATGATTAAACACTCTGACCGTGGCTCACTCATGTTATGATCAATAGAAGTGAAAGTCACTTGGATACATTTGTGGACATGGTCAGTGGCACATGCAACGTTTGTCAAGACAGTGCGTACAATAGCCACACCAAGCCACCAGTATTCCACCTTGTTTGCACGTGTAAGATCATGCCTAGTACATCTGCACTGTGATTGGACACTGTGACCGTGGCTGACTCGTGTTATGATGCATAGCCATTTAAGGTACTTGGTAAACTTTGTGGTCATGGTCAGTGGCACATGCCAACTTTGTCAAGGTATTGCGCACAATAGCCGTGCCAAGCCACCGGTTTTTTACCTCTTTTATACCTGCAAGGTCATGCATATTAGATGTGCGCTGTGATTGGGTACTCTGACCGTGAATAACTCATGTTACGATGCGTAGAAGTTAAAGTCACTTGGTAAACTCTGTGGTCATGGTCAGTGGCACATGCCAACTTTGTCAAGGCATTGCCCACAATAGCCACACCGAGCCACCAGTATTCAACCTTATTTACACCAGCAACATCATGCCTAGTACATGTGCACTGTGATTGGACACTCTGACCATCTCCGACTTGTGTTATGATTCGTAGAAGTTAAAGCCACTTGGTACACTTTGTGGTCATGGTCAGTGGCACATGCAAACTTTGTCAAGGCATTGCGCACAATAGCCACATCGAGCCACCAGTATTCAACCTTGTTAGAACCTAAAAAATCATGCCTAGTACATCTGCACTGTGATTGGACACTCTGACCGTGGCTGAGTAGTGTTATGATTCATAGCCGTTTAAGGTACTTGGTAAACGTTGTGGTCATGGTCAGTGGCACATGCCAACTTTGTCAAGGCATTGCGCACAATAGCCGTGCCAAGCCATCGGTTTTTACCTCTTCTATACATGCAAAGTCATGCATATAAGATGTGCGCTGTGATTGGGTAATCTGACCGTGAATGACTCGTGTCACGATGCGTAGAAGTTAAAGTCACTTAGTAAACGTTGTAGTCATGGACAGTGGCACATGCCAACTTTGTCAAGGCATTGCGCACAATAGCAACACCGAGCCACCAGTATTCTACCTTGTTTATACCTGCAAGATCATGCCTAGTACATTTGCACTGTGATTGGACACTCTCACCGTCTCCGACTCGCGTTACGATTCGTAGAAGTTGAAGTCACTTGGAAAACTTTGTGGTCATGGACAGTGGCACATGCCAACTTTGTTAAGGCATTGCGCATAATAGCCACACCGAGCCACCAGTATTCTACCTTGTTTGTACTGTACGGTCAGTTCAGTATATCTGCACTGTGATTGGACACTCTGACCGTGATTGAATCGTGTTATGACCAATAGATGTAAAAGTCACTTGGATACATTTGTGGTCATTGTCTGTGGCACGTACCAACTCTGTCAAGGCATTGCGCGGAATGGCCACACCGACCCACCAGTAATCTATCCCGTTTGTACCTGCAAGATCATGCCCAGTACATGTGCACTATGATTGGACTCTCTGACCGTGGCTGACTTCTGTTTTGATTCAAAGCCGTTTAAGGTACTTGGTAAACTCTTTGGTCATGGTCAGTGGCACATGCCAACTTTTTCAAGGCATTGCGCACAATAGACACACCAAGCCACCAGTATTCTACCTTGTGTGCACCTGCAATATCATGCCCAGTACATCTGCAGGGTGATTGGACATTGTGACTGTGGCTGACTCTTGTTATGATCAATAGAAGTAAAAGTCACTTGGATACATTTGTGGTCATGGTCAGTGGCACATGCCAACTTTGTCAAGGCATTGCGTACAATATACACACCAAGACACCAGTAATCTACCTTGTGTGCACCTGCAATATCATGCCTAGTACACCTGCACTGTGATTGGACACTGTGACCATGGCTGACTCGTGTTATGATCAATAGAAGTAAAAGTCACTTGGATACATTTGTGGTCATGGTCAGTGGCACATGCCATTTTTGTCAAGGCATTGCACACAATAGCCACACCGAGCCACCAGTATTGTGCCTTTTTTGTACCTACAAGGTCATGCCTAAAACATCTACACTATGATTGGACACTCTGACCATGGCTGACTCGTGTTTTGATCAATAGAAGTAGAAGTCACTTGCATACAGTTGTGGTCATGGTCAGTGGCACATGCCAACTTTGTCAAGGCATTGTGCACAATAGGCACACTGAGCCACCAGTATTCCACATTGTTTGCACCTGCGAGATCATGCCTAGTACATCTGCACTGTGATTGGACACTCTTACCGTGGCTGATCCGTGTTATTACTTGTAGTAGTTAAAGCCACTTGGTAAACTTTGTGGTCATGTTCAGTGGCATATGCCACCTTTGTCAAGGCATTGTGCACAATAGCCACACAGAGCCACCAGTATTCTACGTTGTTTGAACATGCCTAGTACATCTTGTCAGAAGACTGGAATGAATGGGAGCGGGAAGAACAGAAGCAAGCTAAAGCAGTCGAGCATGCAGGAGCTCGGTAGCGCAGTGACGGAAGGAGAAACGTGCGTGCAGATCCAAGGAGTTAGTCGCAGAGCCTTGAGTAGGGCGAGGCGGCGGGGCTCCAAGGCAGACAAGAGAAGAGAACATCAAGGCGAGTGATGCGATGAGGTTGAGCAAAGGATTGAAAGTGATGAGGCGAAGAGCTGTGAGGAGAGATTGGTGAGCGAAAGACGACAGAGGCGAGCAGAGCGAGAGCACGGTGGAAAAGCCGCGGAACCAAAGGGAGCAGGATGGATAGATTTGTTCTGGTTAGCTTTTGCAAGGGAATGAACTTCCTCGTTATATCCAACAGAACAGGGGTAAACGGCTTCTTTCCGCTAGCCAGACGCGGGTGACACATTTATCACTTTATTAAGGGATCACTTGACGTGTCGGTTCAAACAGTCATGAGATCGGAGAGCTGTTGAGTCAAGGTGGTTCTGATGATACTATAACCTTCTCGAGGCTCGGATTTACCAAGAGGTGGGAGGAGTGAGTCTGGTTCTTACTGTATCTCCAACACATATGCACTGTGATTGGACACTCTGACCGTGGCTGACTCGTGTTATGATTCATAGCCGTTTAAGGTACTTGGTAAACTTTGTGGTCATGGTCAGTGGCACATGCCCTTTTTTTCAAGGCATTGCGCACAATAGCCATGCCAAGCCACTGGTTTTTACCTCTTTTATACCTGCAAAATCATGCATATTAGATGTACGCTGTGATTGAGCACTCTGACCGTGGATGACTCGTGTTACGATGCGTGGAAGTTAAAGTCACTTGGTAAACTTTGTGGTCATGGTCATTGGCACATGCCAACTTTGTCAAGGCATTGCGCACAATAGCCACACCGATCCACCAGTATTCTACCTTGTTTATACCTGCAAGATCATGCCTAGTGCATCTGCACTGTGATTGGATACTTTGACCGTCTCCGACTCATGTTACGATGCGTAGAAGTTAAAGTCACTTGGTAAACTTTGTGGTCATGGGCAGTGGCACATGCCAACTTTGTCAAGGCATTGCGCACACTAGCCACACAGCGCCACCAGTATTCTACCTTGTTTTTACCTGCAAGGTCATGCCCAGTTTATCTGCAATTTGATTGGACACTCTGACCGTGGTTGAATTGTGTTATGATCAATAGAAGTCAAAGTCACTTGGATACATTTGTGGTTATGGTCAGTGGCACATACCAACTTTGTCAAGGCATTGCGCACAATAGTCGTGCCAAGACACCGGTTTTTTTTCCTTGTTTATACCTGCAAGGGCATGCATATTACATGTACGCTGTGATTGGACAATGTGACTGTGGCTCACTCGTGTTATGATTCATAGCCGTTTTAGATATTTGGTAAAGTTTGTGGTCATGATCAGTGGCACATGCCAACTTTGTCAAGGTATTGCGCACAATGGCCGTGCCAAGCCACCAGTATTCTACCTTGTTTGTACCTGCAAGATCATGCCTAGTACATCTGCACTGTGATTGGACACTCTGACCGTGGCTGACTCGTGTTACAATACGTAGAAGTTAAAGTCACTTGGTAAATGTTTTGGTCATGGTCAGTGGCACATGTTAATTTTGTCAAGGCATTGCGCACAATAGCCACACCGATCTACCAGGATTCTACCTTGTTTGAACCTGCAAGGTCATGCCCAGTATATCTGCACTGTGATTGGACACTCTGAACGTGGCTGAATCGTGTCACGATTTGTAGACGTTAAAGTCACTTGGTAAACTTTGTTATCATGGTCTGTGGCACATGCCAACTTTGTCAAGGCATTGCGCACAATAGCCACAACGAGCCACCAGTATTCTACAAAATTTGCACCTCCAAGATCATGCCTAGTACATCTGCACTGTGAGTGGACACTTCGACCATGGCTGACTCGTGTTATGATCAATAGAAGTAAAATTCACTTGGATACATTTGTGGTCATGGTCAGTGGCACATGCCAACTTTGTCAAGGCATTGCGCACAATAGCCAAAATGAGCCACCAGTATTCTACCTTGCGTATACCTGCAAGGTCATGCCCCGTATATCTGCACTGTGATTGTACACTCTGACCGTGGCTGACTCGTGTTATGATTCATAGCCGTTTGAGGTACTTGGTAAACTTTGTGGTCATCGTCAGTGGCACATGCCAAATTTGTCAAGGCATTGAGCACAATAGCCATGCCAAGCCACCACTTTTTTACCTTGTTTATACATGCTAGGTCATGAATAATAGATGTGCACTGTGATTGGACACTCTTACCATGGCTGACTCGTGTTATGATCAATAGAAGTAAAAGTCACTTGGATACATTTGTGGTCATGGTCAGTGGCACATGCCAACTTTGTCAAGGCATTGCGCACAACAGCCACACCGAGCCACCAGTATTCTTCCTTGTTTATACCTGCAAGGGCATGCCCATGATATCCCCACTGCGATTGGACACTCTTACTGTGGCTGACTCGTGTTATGATTCATAGCCGTTTAAGATACTTGGTAAACTTTGAGGTCATGGTCAGTAGCACATGCTAATTTTGTCAAGGCATTGCGCAGAATAGCCGTGCCAAGCCACCGGGTTTTTACCTTGTTTATACCTGCAAGGTCATGCATATTAGATGTGCACAGTGATTGGGCACTCTGACTGTGGCTGACTCGCGTTACGATTCGTAGAAGTTAAAGTCACTTGGCAAACTTTGTGGTAATGGCGAGTGGCACATGCCAACTTTGTCAAGGCATTGCGCACAATAGCCGTGCCAAGTCACCGGTTTTTTACATTGTTTACACCTGCAAGGTCATGCCTAGTACATCTGAACTGTGAGTGGGCACTCTGACTGTGGCTGACTCGTGTTACGATTCGTAGAGGTTAAAGTCACTTGGTAAGCTTTGTGGTCATGGTCAGTGGCACATGCCAACTCTGTCAAGGCATTGCGCACAATAGCCACGCCGAGCCACCAGTATTCTACTTTGTTTGCACCTGCAAGATCATGCCTAGTACATCTGCACTGTGATTGGACACTCTGACCGTGGCTGACTCGTGTTGTGATTTGTAGAAGTTAAAGTCACCTGGTAAACTTTGTGGTCATGGTCAGTGGCACATGCCAACTTTGTGAAGGCACTGCGCACAATAGCCACACCCAGCCACCAGTGTTCTACCTTGTTTACACCTGCAAGATCATGCCTAGTACATATGCACTGTGATTGAACACTCTGAACGTAGCTGGCTTGTGTTATGGTCAATATAAGTAAAAGTCACTTGGATACATTTGTGGTCATGGTTAGTGGCACATGCCAACTTTGTCAAGGCATTGTGCACAATAACCACACTGAGCCACCTGTATTCTACCTTGTTTATACCTGCAAGGTCATGCCCAGTATATCTGCACTGTGATTGGGGCCTCTGACCCTGGTTGACTCGTGTTATGATCAATAGAAGTAAAAGTAACTTGGATACATTTGTGGTCATGGTCAGTGGCACATGCCAACTTTGTCAAGGCATTGCACACAATAGCCACACTGAGCCACCAGTGTTCTACCTTGTTTGAACCTGCAAGATCATGCCTAGTACATCTGCACTATGATTGGACACTCTTACCATGGCTGACTTGTGTTATGATTCATAGCCGTTTAAGGTACTTGGTAAACTTTGTGGTCATGGTCAGTGGCACATGCCAACTTTGTCAAGGCATTGCGCACAATAGCCACACCGAGCCACCAGTATTGTACCTTGTTTGCGCCTTCAAGATCATGCCTAGTACATATGTACTGTTATTGGACACTCTGACCGTGGCTGACTTGTGTTATGCTCAATAGAAGTAAAACTCACTTGGATACATTTGTGGTCATGGTCAGTGGCACATGCCAACTTTGTCAAGGCATTGCGCACAATAGCCACACCGAGCCACAGTATTCTACCTTGTTTGTACCTGCAAGATCATGCCGAGTACATGTGCACTTGGATTGGACGCTCTAACCATGGCTGACTCGTGTTATGATCAATAGAAGAAAAAGTCACTTGGATACATTTGTGGTCATGGTCAGTGGCACATGCCAACATTGTGAAGGCATTGCGCATATTAGTTACGCCGAGCCACAAGTATTGTACCCTTTTTATACCTGGAAGGTCATGTCCATTATATCTACACTGTGATTGAGCACTCTGACCATGGCTGACTCGTGTTATGATTAATAGAAGTAAAAGTCACTTGGATACATTTGTGGTCATGGTCAGTGGCTCATGCCAACTTTGTCAAGACATTGCACACAACAGCCACACTGAGCCACCGGTATTCTACCTTGTTTGTACCTGCAAGGTCATGCCTAGTACATCTGCATTGTGATTGGACACTCTGACCGTGGCTGACTCGTGTTATGATCAATAGAAGTAAAAGTCACTTGGATACATTTGTGGTCATTGTCAGTGGCACATACCAACTCTGTCAAGGCATTGTGTACAATAGCAACACCAAGCCACCAGTATTCTACCTTGTTTGTACCTGCAAGATCATGCCCAGTATATCTGCCCTATGATTTGACACTCTGACCGTGACTGACTCGTGTTATGATTCATAGCCGTTTAAGGTACTTGGTAAACTTTGTGGTCATGGT
>SZWC01006263.1:82522-120789 GCA_023375785.1 Penium margaritaceum | reverse complement strand
CACAAACACACACACACACACACACACACACACACACACACACACACACACACACACACACACACACACCTGAACCGGGAGTGCCGGGCGCAACGGCACGCGGCAACTTCACCGCAGCGCCGTCGCCGCCATCACCGGCTTTGACGGTAACCACGGCATGGTCGAAGTACTTGTACCCCTCGCCCTCCAAGTACTGCTGCTCATGCTGCCCGTGCACCCCGCCCCTCCCCCGCCTCGCTTCCTCCACCTTTTCGTCCTCCTCCGGCTCCCTCTCTTCCCCCTCGTTTCCTTCTCCCTCAGCGTCGTCGGCGTCGCCAGGCACGCCGCTGGCGCTGATGCTGCTGCTGCTGCGTTCGCGTGTGGAGAGTGGGCTGGAAGACCAGTCGTTGTCGCGGGCGGTGGTGGGAGCGGAGGAGGAGAAAGAACGGCATGACGAGGAGGGAGTGGAGAAAAGAGAAGACTGGGAACAAAGGGAGGAAGAGAAGGAACTTGAACCTGAGAACGCGGCGTGGGACGAGGACATGGCTATGGTCGCGGAGTGAGGGAAAGAAAGGGTTTGGGCGACTTGACGCAGCTGCCCATTCCGCTTCTGTCGCCGCCGCCGCTGCAGCTGCTGCTGCTGCTGCTGCTGCTGCGACTGCTGCTGTTTCAGCGCCCCCGAATCGTAGCACCCGGCGGTCACTCTCGAAAAACCAGCGCTGCCTGAGGGGAAAACCCCCAACCCCACGCCGTGAGTGTGAGAGTGAGCGTGAGAGTGAGAGTGAGAGTGAGAGTGAGAGTGAGAGTGAGAGTGAGAGTGAGAGTGAGAGTGCGTGTGTGGGCTTGACTGGAACGAGTAAGCCAAGGGTTTAAGGAACGTGCTGCGGCATGCTGCAGTGTCTCGTGCCAGCGCGCGTTCGCGTGACCCCGCCGGTGCCGCATTTCTCCCGAAACCTAGCGCGGGGACAGCAGCTGACGCCACTGCCGCTACCGCCACCCGCACATGTGGCTGCTGCTCCTGCTGTTGCTGCTGATGCTTTGACTGCTGCGGCAACTGCAGAGGCGGCTGCTGCTGCTGCAGCGGCGGGCAGCCAGCCGCTGCAAACCGCTGCGTTCGAAGCAGCATTGCTCAATCCCGCGGCTGAAATTGTCCTGACGGCGACGACGAAGACGACAACGATGACGACGATTGCGGCGGCTGCAGCGGCGGCGGCGGCGGGGGCGGAGGCAGCTGTGCCAGTAGCAGGAGATAGCCGCTAAAGAAAGATGCAACTGGGGGTTTTTGGGCAAACTTTTCTGAGGTACCGAAGTTCCGCGCCGCCATGACGCGCTACACCGTGTCCACGAGGCCAACTCTCGGGGAAAAAAGGGACAATTACTTCGTTAGCCACGAGTGCGAAACTTTATTGTCAGGGGTGATTCGACTCGCAACTTATGAACAATACTGGTTTGTCACAAAATATATTTGCGGTAAGTAGCCCCAGTTTCCGCGGGGCCGCTCCAATTTTTTTCAGCGACCTATTTGAAATGGACCTTCTGGCCTCGAACTTACACAGAAGATTTTTCCTAGTCCGAACATGTTCGACTGAAGAATTAGAAGTCAGAATCATGCGACGACAACTTTTTACACCGAAACCATACCTCAATGTAGGTCTATCTAATAAGACATTTTGCCTCATCAGAAAAAAATGAATCACGCAACTGAAGGGATAAATAAAAAACAAACAAATTAAAACAATATATATTTTTCATTTCATTATACATTTAGGGGAAGTTTCAATGATTTTGTAACCTCAAATCATAATGTATAACGAATTAAATCAAAGCACAATAAAATGTTTTCACTCTTTTCACACGAATAAAAATCACTGGAATAAAAATTAAACTAAATTTAATCTAAATGAAATATATTCCGCCTCAATTGAAGTTAAAAAATAATTAAATGGTAAATTAATTGGCACAATTCTATCTGTTCATGTTGTAAAGAGTATTATTTCTCTTCTAAAGTTAATTTTAACATGGAGGCAGTTCAATTTTTTTTCATGTTTATAAAAACATGAAAAGAAATAAATAAATCAAACCATTATCTTGAAGATGGAATTTTTGTGATTTTCCATAAAAACACCATTGCTACGGTTATGAATTCCGGATGAACGATGAAATTTAAATATTTTATACATTTATATATATTAAATTCCTCTGCAAAAAAATTTAACCCGTGTGAAAACGTTTGTAAAGATGGTTTAAGGATTTTAACATCCCAAAATATGTGATGGAATGTAAAATGACGTTTTTAAGAACAAATGTAACGTTCTTTGTGGAAAAGAAATAATACTATAGCATCATATTGTGAGAGGCTTTTGAAATTAATAAATTGTAAGTTTTCACATGATATTTTATTTCAAAAAACCTATCAAAATAATATGTTTTAATATTATAATATTTCCATGAATATCATTGTATACGGTCTTAAAAAGGTGAAATGGAATTCAATTACATGTTTTTTATATTAAAATTCTTAAACCATGCTTACAATTGTTTTCACCTGGGTTGAAATTTTTCTCAAAGGAATGAACTATGAAAGAAATTTGCTAAAATATTTCAATTTCATTATTTATCCAGAATTCATAACCATAGCACTGTTATCTTAATGAAAAATCACAAAAGTTCTATCATTAAGATAAATGTTCACATTATTTCTTCTCTAGGTTTTTATCAACATGAACAACTTTGAAATTCCTCCATATTGAAAACAATTTTGTAATAGAAATGCTAATTTTTACAATATAAACTAATAGAATTTTTCCCATTAATTTACTAGTTCATAATTAATAACTTTTATAAATCACACTTTTTCTTCTAAGTGGCATGCCATGTCATGTTTATTACACTGGTATTTATTATTAGAAATTCAATGATAAAAATTTCATTTTGATTTTATTAGTTCTTCATACATTATCGTTTAAGCTAGGAATCATTGAAACTTCTCCTATACTTATACTGAAATGAAAAATATTTTCATTGTTTTAAATTTTTTATTTTTTTTATCACTTAAGTTGATGCGTGATTCGTTATCTTTTTATGAGGAAAAATGTCTTATTAGATAGACCTACATTGAGGTATGGTGTCTGTAAAAAAAGTTTCATCGCATGATTTTGACATAGGATTCCTCATTAGAACACATTCGGACTAGCAAAAATCCTATGCGCTATTTCAAGGTCAAAAGGTCGCTTTGAAATTGGTCAGTGAAAAAAATTGGAGCGGCCCTGCGGAGACTGAGGCTATTGCCGCAAATAAGTTTTGTGACGAACCAGTATTGTTAATAAGTTGCGAGTCGGATCACCTAAGACAATTAAGTTTCGCACTCGTACCTAACGAAGTAATTGACCCGGGGAAAAAATGGTGGTGGACGTGAATGTTACGCCAAGCGGAATGTGGATGGTTCACAGTGTTACGCCAAGCGGAATGTAGTTGGTTCATAGGGATGATGTTATACCGAACGGAGCATAGATGGTGAACAGGTAGAAGTTGCGAGGTAGAACACAATTTGAGAATTTGGGACACTTGAGCAATCTGCAATTAGCGGTAAGTGTACTTCGATGACAAGTGTCGAAATGATAGAACACATATGTACAAGTGTCGAGTTACAAATGGGACGTAGTCGGGGTTGTTGGGTCGATCGTGGAGCGACGCGTGTGGCGTCGTGTCGTTAGTGGCCAGATTCACGCTCCGCCGAGGAATCGCGGGGCTTCGAGGATCGACGGCGAAGATGCGAGATGCATCTTCTTAAATGGAGATATGTCTCGATGCGTCGAGAAGTCGATTGAAAGATCGCGACACTTCTGTCGACCATTCTCAAGGTGGTCAAAGTTGTTTAGAATGTGTGAAAAGGAACTATGGAGAGCGAGGGCAGTTGGCCGAATTGCCCTCGACCGTCGGAGCACAAATCAAGGTCTCGATGCGCGGTGGGCTATTTGTGTAAGGACATAAATGCCCACTCGGGAAGATTAGGGACTCGTGTACGTCTGGTATGTAACACTTCCCCCCCTTTTAGCCGCGACGTCCCGGCGCACGTGCAGATGTGGCTCGTTGACGGCTAGTTGGTTATGGTTGTGACACACGCAAGTGACCTCTTGACTCTACGCGCGCGCGCGCGCACACACACACACACACATCATCATCATTGCAGGTGATTAATCAGGATTGAAGCTCTCTGGTGCAACGCTGTAACGCAACATGGAGCACACAGTGGTGGCAACACCATCAAGCTATCAAGTGGTGGCCACAGCACCAACACCAATCTTATGGAGAGCCAAATTGTAGTGATGTTGCACACTACTACATTCTAGGATGGGGCACACACTTGTAAGAGTGCATGCACCACACACATTCGTGATGTGGGTGGATTCTCATACGTTTGCATGCTTTCAGCTTAGTGAGCCGTGTTGCTGATCCCTTGGGACCACACGTCCGGCTTATGCCGACGTGTGAGAAACCGCTTGGAGCTTGCTCGCTCTAGGGCTGGGTTCGATCCCTGGGTGGCGTCCGGGCCCCACGTCAAGAGCCTCGCGTGGGTGGCCCGGTCAACCGGCACTTAGCACTTCGCTCGCTCCTTACTCGCTCACTTGTTGTTCTTTCACTCTTGCGTTACGTGAGCTTGCCCCCGATCCATGGTGTCGCTCCCGCCACTTGCTTGCTTATCCTAGCAACCACAGCTACCTACTGGTATCACAGCAGGGAGGACTCACTCCTCCTCGCGACAGTCCTGAGGCATCGTCGGGTCACGTCCACATGGCGGGTGATCCCGCGCAAGCATCTCACGTACGCCGGCAGTGACTCTACCCGCATCAGCAACCTCTACCGCCGCTGACGCACACGGTCACAGCCCTCCGCACGTAGTCGCCTTCTTCATTGGTCAACCTCGCTGCACCCAAGGCATCGACGCTTCGTCGCCGCCGTCCTACTCTCGGCCGTGCTTCGGCCGCCGCACGAACGCTGACCACTCGGTGGCAATGACAGTCGCTTCTGTCTCAGCAGTCGCACGTGCGCACCCCCGCAGCCGCACATACCACACGCGTGATCTACACGGTGCCCTACCTCTGTGTACGGCACAACTGCGGTTATGGCTTTGGCACTCTTGCCGCGGTCCCGTACTCCCGTTCGTGCTTTGGCCTCCTTCGGATGCTGTCCACGCTGTGGTAACGGCTGCCGTCCCTGTTACAGCGGCCGCACATCTGCACCCATCTGTGGTGTCGGCGGCATGTCCACCCTTGCAGCCGCACCACCGCACCCGTGATCTGCGTTGTGCCGTAACTCCGTGCACAGTGCGGCTGCGTGACAATGGCATTGGCTTCTCCGCCGCCACCCGTTCTTAGTCGGCCGTGGTGCGGCTGCATTACCAACTGCAGCAACATCTACAACATCAAACACCAGCAGCTGCATCATATGGCAGTTGCCCTTGCAGCCGAAGCTGGTGGTCACTACCGCCGGCTCACTATCTCTCGGCCGTGGTCCTTGCACCCTTCTCCAGCACTGCAGCAGCTTGTGACCTACGTCGTAGCGTGAGCAGCGGTGTTGACAGTCCCACTATTCCACATCTCTAATCTCCTCTAGCTGCCTGTCAGGGCAGCCGAACACTCGACGCATTGGCGTCCCCTCCTGAATTAGAGCCGATTCCCACTTTGCCCACGGCCGCGCGTGCGCGTGACCGTATCAACGACGAGATCGCGTACTATAAGGAAAGGGCAGAGAGGGAGGTGTGGTCAAGGGTTCGCCGCAGCAGTCCGGGGTACTACCCCGGCGAGGACTACGACCCCGCCGACTACGACGAGTGGGAAGACGCAAGGGTCTACACGGCCTACTGCCAGTCTGCAGCCGACGATTCACTGACGGCGCAGAACAAGCCGGCCACGACGCCACCGCGTGATTACCGACCTCTTCAATCACTGGTAAGCCCACTCGTTGCCAATAGGACTCATCAGCAGCGTCGTAGTGCTGCCCCTCGTGGAGCAGCACCATCCTCTGTAGCAACAACACCTAGATCGTCTGCTTCATGCCGGGCCGCATCCCCAGCTGCATTAGCTGCAGAGTCGGCTTCTTCTCCATCCCCTGACATCCTGACTGCACTGTAGGCTGTCCATGTGTCTAGTGCTACTGTTGCTTCCACCTTTGCTGCCATTGCATGTGCTGCGCATGCACCAGCCAGCACTGCTACTGGCAAAGCCATTGAGACATACACAGCAACTACAGTTGATCAGGGCCCTCTGGCAGCTGCGGCTGTTAACGTTGTTATCCAGTTTGCCGTCGCAGCAGATGCAGTCGCATCAGCAGCAGCTGCAGCAGCAACGGCGCTCTGTATTGCCGTCGACTCCATTTATACCTCCACCGTGAAGGCTTCGTCGTTGCCCTCTTCTTCATCGTCAGCGACTCGTCACATCCAGCTGTTGGTCTCTGCAACTACTGCCATCTTCACTCTTTGAGCCGCAGGGCTGACGGGAGTTGCCTGCCTCATCGTCTCAGCATCAGCCACAGTTGCAGTTGTCGCTTCCTCAGCTACAGCTGCTCTTCCACCACTTTTCTCTCTACGCCGTTGTGCTTGGTGAGCTTGGTCTCTCCCTTCGTCCCTGCCTCTTCTGCATTGGCGTGTTTGTGCGTCCAGGTTGTTCCCTTGCAGCAGACTCCCGACGTACTCACCCCACATTTCCTACGCCCACTGGGGCAAGGGAAAATCTGCCAAAAATTTTCTCGGTAGAGTCATGTCATTGGCATCATGCCAGTTGACGATGACCAATACAAAGCCTTGTAGGCTGAGCTACAGCGTGAGCGCACTACTCTATAGGCTGCACTCACTGCTCAGCGCGCTTCCGAGGACAAGCTGCGTGCTGAGCAAGCTGACCAGGAGACCTTCGCAGATCACATTGTTGACTTGGTCGTTAACCGTCTCCAGCCCACATTGCGCAGCACACCCTCTGCCACCACTGCTGCCGGCATCGCTGTTGCATTCTCCACTTCACCCGCTTCCGCATCTACCACCGCTGGCTCATCCTCCTATGACCCCCTTGCAGGCGCCTTCGCAGTTGGCGCAGCCGCAGCCAAAGCACTTGCACCATCCGTGCAGCGCAAACCTGATTTTGACTCTAACCCTCCGCACTTCACCTCTAACCTCACCTTCCATTCTTGGGAGGTCCGCTTCAATGCCTGGGTGCAGGGGGAGCAGCTCTAGGAATACTACCATGAGCCCAATCCCTATGCTAACCCACCTTTTGTGCCTGTTGAGTCTGAGGCTGCACGCGCTGTCCGTGCCCTCATTCGTGCCGGACCCGACGATCTCACTGATGAGTAGGGTCCTACAAGGCTGACACTGCACGCCGCACCACCGTTGACCCAGTCGGTGCTTACGCGTTGATCAAACGACACACGACAGTGACTGGGCATGCATACCAAAGTGTCCTCACTGTCCAGTTCAACACGCTCTCCATGCGTGCTGACGAGACTGCTGACGCCTATTCCGCTCACAGTCTATGATTGTTGCGTGACCTTGGCAAGGCCGCCCCTGGACAGCTAAGCCTGTAACCCAGACAAGAGGACTCGCGAGTAAGACTCTCGAGTCCGAGTCTTTTCCAAGACTCGCGAGTCCGAACCCGAGATGATGGACTCGACTCGGACTCGCGAGTTCGATGGTTGGGGGGGGGAACAAAAACAACCGGCGGAGCCGGTTCAAACCTTAGTTCACCTTGGACAACCTCCACTGTGCATAGCCCCCTTACCCCCTTACCGGAACATCTTTACCCCTTTTCAATTCCGAGGATGCCACGTGTAGTTCAAAGCACCTGGCCTGTCTGACGTGAAAGACGAGGGTAGGATCCCCGTCCCCCCCCTCCCCCCCTTCTGCTCTTAGTCCCACGCCGTTCCCAACTAGGATGCCCGCCCACCTTTCCGCCCGCCATTCCCATCTCGGATGCCCGCTCTTCCGCCACAGTGGCGGGCATTACCCGCTTCAGGCTAGAGGTGCTACGCTCTCCAGCGGCTGGAGAGCCTGGCTGGAGTCCAGCCAGCCAGCGACTGCACTACCCCACCGTGCCTCGCGTCAGACGCCACCATGGCTTCGGCAGCGGGGGCGTCTGGATCTGCTGAACCGGCTGCAAGCTCTGCTGCTGCTCCGGATGCCGTGGTTGTCGAAGGCATAGCCATGAAGGTCGACCTGCGCAAGAAGCGGCCGAGTTTGGCCTGGTCCGTCTTCAAGCTCGTCATCATCAAAGGGGAACCTCGCGCTGCGTGTCAACTCTGCCCTGGAAAGAAGCTCAAAGGGAAGAAGGGTACGTTTTCCATGAATGACAGCACCACGTCTGGGATGTGGAAGCATTTGCGTTTGAAGCACAAGCAAAAGTGGTCGGAGCTGAAGCAGATGGAAGCCTCCCAAAAGCTTGCTGATGCACAGACGAACGCTGTCACCACAGCTGCCATTCTGGATGGCAGCAACGCTGCTGTGGCTCGGTCGGTCGCTGGGGTGGGCATTGCTTTCAACCGAAAGTATTTCCTGTGCTGTATGTGGAAGCACATCGTTGACAAGAACCTCAGCTTCAGCTCCATCGAGTCAACGTGGCTGAAAAGGGCTTTCCTCCACTGTAATCCGTTTGTCGTGCTTGTTGGCCGCATCACACTCAGCAAGATGATCCGCATGGGGGCGGCTGCTTTCCGCAAGCGGCTGCAGAAGATGTTCCAGAACGTGGAGGGAGGGGTGTCTTTCACTTGTGATGGTTGGCAATCGGATGCCAACAGGAAGTACTTGTGCATCACTGCCCACTGGATTGAGAACTGGGCCATCCAAACGTTGCCCTTGCCTTCCCTCATGTGTCAGAATCTGCAACTACTGAGAACGTCTTCAACCTGTTTGCTGCTGCTTTGCGAGAGTGGGGTTTGTGGGACAAGATCTTTTGTCTCACCGTTGACAACGACTCCGTTAATGACAGTTTGGTTGACAACTACCTCGTGCCACAGAATGTGAACTTCGCAAAGTTTGGACACATCCGATGCATGGGGCACTCGATGAACATTGCCGTGCAGGACCTCCTCAAGTCCGACAACCTGAAAGCCCACCTTGCTTGTGCACGTGACATTGTGAACTTTGTGACAAAGTCGGCCAAGCGTGAGGAAAGCTTGATGACTGCTGCTGCCGAGTGTGGAGTGCAGTACTTGTAGCTGCATGCCGATACACCGACCAGGTGGAATTCAACATTGGACATGTGTCACATAGTTGTCCACCTGATGGACCCCCTTGTCATCTGGCTGGAGAGTAAGGCACCTCATCTGCAGCCCTCTAAGACGGGCTGGGAGCTGCTGGGGCTGGTGACGGCGGTGCTGAAGCCATTCAAAGGCTTTACCGACGACATCAGCGGCAGCAAGTATGCAACCATCTCCTTGGTGCTGTCATTTTTCAGCCTGCTGCTGCAGAAAATCCACTACTGGCAGGTGAAGGTTGCATCAGCCAAGAAGAAGAAGGAGAAGAAGCTTCTGGACACAACCGAGCAGCTGCTGCTCGAGCTCAGTGAAGGCTTCAAGGCAGTCGCTGACAAGGTGCCCTTTGTTTTGCTTTACAATCCACTTTGCAATGGTCCTGCTGTTTGTATGTATGTGCACGTTGATTTGGCATGAACATCACCTTGCTTTTCTGTTGCACGTTGTGTTGCTTTGCAAAGAAGCATGCCATGGTTTTGCTGGATATTTTCAAATGCACAGCACCATGCCACTATGCAAATCGGTTGCTTTGTTCTAATGGTTCTGCTGTGTTATTTCTCCAACTGGGCAGCTCCAGAAGTATGTCAAGAAGTGCAACATGCACCACGTTGTGGCGACGTTTGTGGATCCGCGCTTCAGACTTCGCTACTTTGACCGCATCCACAAGCTCATGGGCATCAAGTCGGCAGCAAAACTGGAGGTGAAGATTGTCGCATGGCTGTAGCCATACTTTGTCAAGGCACAAAGGAAGCGGGAGGCAGAAGCTGCTACAGCGGCAGCGTCTGCAACATCAGCAGCAGAGAAGCAGGCAGCAAAGGCAGAGGCAGGCGACGATGCAGACGATGAGGGAGAGGAGACGCAAGGATCCTCTTGTGCAGCTGGAGCTGCCACAGCTAGCGGATCCCGTGCAACTGGAGCTGCCTCTGGAACCGGCTCCCGTGCACCTGCCGGTGTCTCCAGCACTGGCTCCCGTGCAGCTGGACTCAGTGCCTCTCGGGCAGCAGACAGCCCAGCTGGAGTTGCCTCTCATGTAGCTAGAGGTGCCTCTCGTGCAGCAGTCAGCCCAGCTGCAACAGGAAAGAGGCGGACAGTGAACAAGGATAAGAGGCCCAAGAAGAAGATGGTGGAGGTTGCCCTGGAGGACACCATGGGCGAGCTCTACGACGAGCCCGAGCAGGAACCAGTGGAGCTTGCGCCCGAATTGTTGGAGCAGGAGGTGGAGGACTACAAGAAAAATGCACGCGCTGGCCACAAGTGCAACGTGCTCCACTTCTACCGTGACAACCAGAAGAAGTACCCCACGCTTGCTCTGGTCGGGCTGAACCTGTTTGCTGTTCCTGCAACCAGCACGCCTTCTAAGCGCATGTTCTCCCTGGGTGGGAGAGTTGTGACAGATTTCAGGCATAGTCTGAGCAACGTCGCCGTGGAGGATTTGCTAACTCTCAAGATGTGGATCAATGATCCAGCGCTCGCAGACTTCCCAGTGTCTCCAAGTGGGGTTGTGGCTGAAGAGCTGCTACAGGAGGAGAAGAAAGAGAAGCAGCGTAGGAAGGAGGTTAGGAAGGCAGTTGCAGCAGTACGACAGGGACTCATGAGGGTTGCCATCCTCAACGACTCAGATGATGAGGGTGTTGCTGACACAGATGGGGAAGATGATGGCGGCAGTGACGAGGATGATGAGGACGACGATGAGGAGGAGGAGCAGGCTGCAGATGGGAATGGGTTAGACAGTGACGATGATGATGATGATGGTTACAAGGTTGCCACAGACGTCGAGGGTGGTGATGTTGATGATGATGATGATGTCATGGAGGTTTCTTAGGTGGTCTGCTGCTGTTTCTTGCAAATCAATTCAAACCAATTGCTTTTCTCTCTTTCACAACTTGCATCACTCTCTTTTATCCACATTGTGTTCATTGCATGTATTCTGATTTGCAAAGTTACATGACATAGCTTCTGTGTGAATGCTTTGCTATCATATGTGCTAGACTGACATGTGAAATGCGATGACCATAACATTGAAATGTGTGCATTTGAATGGAAAGTCTTGAGAAATGCAATGACCACTAAGTTGAAGTGTGTGAATTTAAATGGAAAGACATGAGAAATGCAATGACCACTAGGTTGAAGTGTGTGCATTTCAATGGAATGACATGAGAGAAGCAATGACCATCATGTTAAAATGAGTCCATTTGAATACCTTCTGTTAGTATGCAAGCGAGGAACAATGTTGCCAACATACACTATAATGAACTCACAAAAACATAGTCAGTTCTAGTGCACCAGAGTCAATTTGTGAGGTGTTCCGTAGTCGCGAACCCGCCAAGCTAGGATTTGGGAGTTTTCTCATGAAGATTCGCGAATACACCCCGAAAGGACTCGCGATTCCAAGACTCGCGAGTCCGAGCTTTGGACTCGCGAGTCCGAATCCGGGGTGTCGTCCCGCTTGGCGAATCCGAGTCTGACCAGAGACTCGCGAGTCCGGACTCGGTTACAACCTTATGGACAGCTCTCTGCTGTTCTTTCCATCGTCAACGGCCTCATCCCGGAGCTCAATGACATATTCTGGGAGGTGAAGGCCACTGAGCTTGAACGCCTTGCTGCTATACCCATCCCTACTGATGCACCGTCCGGCATTGGCGCCTTATGGGAGTTCACCTCCCAGCGTCTGACAGACTGGTGGAGTTCGTTGTAGAACGAACACATTCACCGTGTCGCAGTTGCAGCAGCTACCACTGCACTACCTTCGTCTTCCTCCTCTGCTTCTGCCTCATCCTCCACTGCCACTTCCACCACGACAGCCACATCCCTCGCTTCACAGGGGGGTGGTCGGGGTGGGGGGGTGACAAAGGCAAAGGCTGAGGGGGTGCCTCTGGTGGAGGTGGACAAGGGAGGGGTGGCAAGGGTCACGGCTCTGACGCCACCGCATCTTCATCTCCCTCCTCCAGCACTGTCACATGTGGGAACTGCGGTGCCGCCGGTCACGCAACGCCCAAGTGTCCAGCGCCTCCTGATGATGCCCATCTTGCATCAGCCATGCGTGCGCATTGGGCACGCTTGACAGGGACTGGTGGTGGCTCCTTTCGCTCCTCCACTTCCACTGCTCCCTCCAGCCGCCCTTCATCCTCCTCTCCGACAGCTGCAGCCTACAACACCGCCCTGACTTTACCGCCTCCGCCCTATCCCTGGGGTTGGCCTCCTGGGTTTGGCGGCCCCGTCTACTTCGGGCCTTCCTCCGTATCCTACTCTTCTGTGCCGTGGGCATTGTCCAGCTACACCTCCCAGTGCCCCTCCTCTGGCGTCATCATCACTGGCCAGTCTGACGACGACCGCCAGCTGGACTCTGCCCTCTCTCATGCCGTCCACCAGAGACACCTCCGTGATCAGGGAGGTGAGAGTGCATTTGGTTGAAGGGCCGCTTGCGTGTGCTGTTGATGCATCTCTTTGTGGTCCGTCGTCCGGTCATGTTCAGTGTTGCTCCCCAGTTGACGTTTCGTGGATTGAGTAGTGGCAGTCTTACAGCCTGCCTCGTTGCCTTGCTGCCATTGTCGCTCTGCCAAATGTTCTGTACGTCCCTGCTCTTGAGCTCAGTCTGCTGTCTGTTACGACTCTCGACGACCAGGGCATGGACTTCTCTTCCAGCCACGGCATTGCCTCTGTGTTGCACCGCACCACTAGCCGTGTCCTGCTGCGTGGCACGCGTTGTGATCGCTTGTACCGTGTGCCCTCCTTTGCACCACACCCCGCTTTCACTGCCCTTGTTCACGTGGCATGCTCTCTCTCCCCGGCGCACGCACAGCTGCTCCATCGCCGGCTCCGCCACATTCACACTAATGCTGTTGACAGTTTGCTACGGGACAAATCCGCTCATGGTCTTGATGCCGACACGTTCTCTGCCCCTTGCCCTACTGACTGTCTTGACTGTGCCCAGGGAAAAATACATCGTTCCCCGTTTTCCATGTCTGAGTCCCGCACGTCTCATCCTCTTGACGTCTTGCATGCGGACGTCATGAGACCCCTTGCCCATGATGCCCTCGGTGGGGGGTTGGCTGCTATGTCCTCTGCCTCACAGATGATTTTTCTCGCATGCGCTGGGTCTTTGCCCTTAAGCAAAAGAGTGATGTCTGACCTACTCTTGATTCCTAGCTGCCTCAGGCCAAACTGGCCTGTGGTCGCCGTCTGAAAGGTTTTCACTGTGACCGTGGTGGAGAGTTCATGGGTCCCACTGCCCGCTTCTTCACCTCTCGCGGGGTGTGCATGGAACCTTCCACTCCATACACACCCCAACAAAACGGTGTTTCTGAACTTTGGAACCGTACACTTGCTGACGGTGTCCGTACTCTGCTCGATGAGTCCTCTCTCTCCCACGTCTTTTCTTTCAAAGCCATGTCCTACATGACCTGTGTGTGGAACCGTGTTCCCCACGGTCCCCTTCCTCGTCATGTCACTCCCTTTGAGCGCTAGTACGGTCGTTTGGCTGACCTCCGTCTCGCCCGCGTCTGGGGTTGTGTCGCTGCTGTCTGGTTGCCTGAGGACTTTCGCGACGGCAAGCTCAGCCCTAGCGCCCGTCTCTGCACCTTCCTTGGTGTCTCGGCCATGTCCAAGGCCTGGCGCTTCTGGGACGCTGACCGCTCTCGTGTCATCGAGTCTCGTGACGCCTTGTTCTTTGAGGATGTCTTTCCTTGTGACCTATCACATGTCCCTCCTCCCTCCTCTTGCTCCTCGCTTCATCGGCTTGGGGAGGGGTGTGTCTGTTCCAGCCTCCGATCTACGCGTGTCATCTTCTCCTACTCACATAGCATCCCCTGCTAACACGGATAGTGAGGACAAGGACTCCTCCGTGGAGTCCTCATCCTCCCATACCTCGTCTGAGTCGGATGCCTCACCACCCTCCTCGGATTCCGTTTCATCCCAGCCATCCTCTGGCAGTCCTCGATCCTCTGACTCGACATCCACTCACACGCAGTCCCCTGTGCTTTCCACTCCCAGCTCATCCCTTGAGTCGGCACAGCAGTCACCTCCGGTGGTTGACGCCACTGGAGGTGAAGTACCTCAGGTCCCTCCTCCTGGTTCTGAGCCTTACACACGTGGGGGGAGACTGCATGCTCTTCAGTCCTCTCAGTCCTCTTAGCCCTCTCGTGGGCACTCATGCCCCTCTGTGACACCTACTGAGTCTATCTCAGTTGGCCCGTCCAAAGCCTCTCAGCCCTCACAGCGGGTCACGCGCTCCAGTGTGTCGTCCTCCACTACCGGGACCTCAGTTCGTCCCACTGGCCTTGATGCACTTGGCCAGTCAGTGAGCATCGTGCATCCCAACTCAACAGTCGGCTATGCTCTTATAGCCCATGAGTTCCACAGTGCTCTTGAGTCTTCCGTCGCCGGCTATGTTGCCACATGTTTCGCGGCCTCAAGCCTTCCTACTCTCCCTCCCGAGCCTACCACTGTCCGGGAGGCTCGTGAGGCAGCTGATGCTGACCTCTGTGAAAAGGCCATGCAGGAGGAGCTGACAACCCTCCAGGAGCACGTCGTCTTTGAGCTCGTGGACCTCCCTGTAGGCCGCAAGGCAGTCTCTGCTCGGTGGGTACTTCGGTGAAAGCTGAAGTCGACGGGAGAGTTGACTGGTACAAGGCTCGCCTCACGACTAAGGGATTTTCCCAGATTCCTGGGATTGACTTTGATGAGACCTTCGTACTAGTCGGGAAGTACACCACTGCCCGAGCGCTGCAGAGCCTTGTTGCCCAGCACGACTGGGAACTGGAGCAGATGGACGTCAACCACGCCTTCCTGCATGTGAAGCTTGACGAGGAGATCTACATGGTCCAGCCACCGGGACTCACCGATGGTCCAAACAAGGTCTGGCGTCTGCGGAAGGTCCTTTATGGGCTCAAGCACTCACCGCGTTGTTGGAACATGGAGATCTCCACCACTCTTGAGCGGGGAGGTTACCTTCGCAGCACGGTTGATCTAACGCTCTTCTTGAGTACCCCCTCAGAGCCATTTGTGGCCATTCTCGTTTACGTCGATGACCTGCTCAATGTCTCCCCCAGTCCCGCAGCTCTCTTGTCAATGAAGAACCTGCTGCAGTCTACATACAAGATGAAGGACCTAGGTCCTGCACGGGTGTTTCTTAGGATGGAGCTTGAGCGTGACCGCCAGCGTCGCACTCTACACGTACACGAGGCCTCATACATTCGCACACTGGGGGAGCACTTTACCTCCCTACTTGCTGACGTCCCCACCGCATCCACACCGATGACTCCAGTAGGACAGCGCTTGCTGAAGTCACTCGAATCAGCATAGCTGGGGGAGATTGTCGATGTCACCGACTACCTCAGTGTGGTCGGCTCCCTCATGTATCCTGTCACCATGACTCGGGCGGACGTGGCTATCTTGGTCAACTTCCTTGCCCAGTTCTCCCACCAGCCTCGTTAGAAACACCTCAAGGTGGCACTGCGTGTTGTCCGCTACGCGCTGTCCACTGCACGCGTGGGACTGTGTTACCGTGCTCAACCCTCTATGGTTGTGGACGGATACACGGACAGTGACTGGGTGCATGACACGGATACTCGTAGCCGCACTGCTTACATCTTTCTTTTTGGTGGGACTAGTGTCTCATGGAAGAGTGGAAAATTGGACTGTGTTGCTCGGAGCTCCAGTGAGGCAGAGTACGTGGCACTTGGCGCAGGTACGTGTGAGAGTGTGTGGCTGTCCCGCCTGCTGCAACAGTTGCGTGTTCCCATTCGCTGCATTACTTTGTGCTGTGACAACCAAAGTTCAAAGGCAATCGCCGAGCATGATGGCATGTATCATTCTCGCATAAAGCACATCAACATTGAGCATAACTTTGTACGTGAGCGCATTGCTGCTGGAGAAGTTCAGGTTGTCTGGGTCGACAGTCGTCAACAGCGTGCAGACTTTCTTACCAAAGCTCTCAGCAGTGGCATGTTCAAAGCGGCTATGCATGCTGTTGGCCTGCTCCGCTCTCGTGATGCCCCTGGTTGACCTGTGCACCTCGTTGTCTTGTGACGTGTCCCTTGTCTTATGTGTGTGTAGAATGTGCATCTGTGGGTCATGGGGGAGTGTTGGTTATGGTTGTGACACACGCAAGTGACCTCTTGACTGTACGCACACACACACATCATCACTGCAGGTGATTAATCTGGATTAAAGCTCTCTGGTACAAAGCTATGATGCAACATGGAGCACACAGTGGTGGCAACACCATCAAGCTATCAAGTGGTGGCCACAGCACCAACACCAATCTTATGGAGAGCCAAATTGTAGTGATGTTGTACACTACTACATTCTAGGATGGGGCACACACTTGTAAGAGTTCATGCACCACATACATTCTTGATGTGGGTGGATTCTTACACGTTTGCATGCTTTCAGCTTAGCAAGCCGGGTTGCTGATCCCTCGGGACCACACGTCCGGCTTATGCCGGCGTGTGAGAAACCGCCTGGAGCTCGCTCGCTCCAGAGCCGGGTTCGATCCCTGGGTGGCGTCCGGACCCCACGTCGAGAGCCTCGCGTGGGTGGCCCGGTCAACCGGCACTTAGCACTTTGCTCGCTCCTTACTCGCTCACTTGTTGTTCTTCCACTCTTGCATTACGTGAGCTTTCCCCCGATCCATGGTGTCGCTCCCGCCACTTGCTTGCTTGCTTTCTTGCTTATCCTAGCAACCACAGCTACATACACAGTAAGAGTATCCATCGATTAGATGATCGACGTCACGTAGGTTGTCACAGGGTTCCTAGCTGTTATACGCAGCGTCGTAGCCATGCCACTTGACAAGATATTGTGTTGTTTTTCCACGCCGGAAATGGCCGAGGATGTCCTCGATGACGTACTCTGTGTCCTCGTCCACTTGAACAGTAGGAGGGGGCGGTACATCCCTGCCGGGGAAGTTCTCTCCGGGGTCTCGGTAGTGCTTGAGTGGGCTGATATGGAATACCGGATGAACCTGCATAGTGTTGGGGAGTTTGAGTCGTGCAACCACGGGGATTTGCATGCGCTCGATATCAAACGGTCCCAACCATTGGGACTTGAGCTTCAAACAGTCAGCCCCGTGTAGTTTGATGTTGGCCGAGCTGAGAAGATCTCGATCGCCTGCGGCAAAAGTCGTTGCTGCGACTTCAATCAGCTTCTTGTTTCATCGCCGCTTGTGTCTTCGCGAGCGTCTGCCGTGTTTCATCCCAGATGGCGGAGAAGTCGCGGCGTTGGACGTCAACCGTGGGAATGTTGCTCTAGCTTTGGAATCTAGCTGGTGTGGCGGGAATTTTGCCATAGACCACTTCAAATGGAATTTTACCCGTTGCGGTGGACATCGCCGAATTGCATGCGATTTAGGTGGTCAAGAGTTTTTGTGCCCAATTTGTCCCATGAGGTTCGCATAATGTTCAGAGAAGTTGTTCGAGCGTCTAATTGGTCCGCTCGGTTTGGCCGTCGGTTTGGGGGTGGAACGCAGTTGAAAGCTGGATCCGACTGCCGTAGCGAGTCATCAGTTCGTGCCAGAAACTGCTGATAAATCGACTGTCCCTGTCGCTCATGATGGTCCTCGGCACACCGTGTAGCCGTACGATGTTGTTTAGAAACAGCCACGCTGTTTCTTCCGCGGTGACGTTGGTCATTATCGGAATAATGTGGGACATCTTGGAAAACCTGTTGACAACCACGATGATTGCGTCATACCCCTCAGGTGTGACTGGTAATCCGGTGACGAAGTCCATGGACGTGTCAGTCCACGGTTCCGTCGGAATGGGGAGTGGCTGCAGAAGTCCGGGTGGCCGTGTGCGACATGATTCTTGTCGCTGACACGTGTCGCAAGATTTGCAGAAGTTGGCCACGTCGGTTTGCATCTTGTCCCACCAGTAGTGCTTCACCAGCTTCTTCAGTGTCTTGTATTTTTCGAAATATCCACCTGGACCTGTGTCATGGCACTCCTCGAGCAGCATGGGGCGGAGTTCATCGTTTGGGGGAACGACCACCTGGCAAGTGAATCTTCGCCGCCAATAGGGTGCGTCATACCAGAACTTCGTCTTGTCATACCCGCCATGCTTTTCGTAGCCTCGTGCAAACAACTGCTCGAGATACGGATCTCATTGCAGCTGTAGTGTCGCGACCTCGGCCATAAGATCTGGTCGGCGGCTGAGCGCATCTGCTGGGTTGGTTTTGCCTGGACGGTACTCGATATCGTAGTCGAACCCGGATTCAAGGAACTCCATCCATCGGGTTTGACGTCGACTGAGATTCAACTGCGTCTTCAAATATTTCAGAGCATGGTGACCGGTGCGCATGATGCATCGGCGGCATTCAAGATAGCACCACCATGTTTTAAATGCATCTACAACCGCCAGCATCCCCTTCTCGTGTACGGCGTAGTTGAGTTCCGGTCCTTTTGGTTTTCGTGACATGTACGCGACCGGTTGCTCTCCGTTGCCATGGTCTTGTAGGAGGACTACGCTGATGGCCGGATCTGAGGCATCCGTAGCCATGACGTAGTCGACCGTTGGATTGGCTAATTGTAAGGCAGGCGCCGAGGTTAGAGCACACAACATAGCGGTGAACGCTTCTTGTTCGCTATCTCCATACCTCTTTTAGAGTGAGATCGGAGAGAGGCACTAACACTCGGGCGTAATCCCGTACGAAATGCCGGTAGTAATTGCAGAAGCGGAGGAAGACTTGAACGTCTCGAACGTTGGTCGGCGTCAGCCAATCAACGACTGCTACCACTTTTTTTGGATCCATAGTGATCCATCTGCCGTTGATGACGTGACCCAAAAACTCGATCAAACAGCAACCAAAGTCCCACTTCAAGAGTTTTTCAAATAATTTCTTCCTTTGTAAGATTTCAAGAACTTTTTGAAGATGTCCATCGTGCTCCTCCACGGTGCAACTGTACACCAGGATGTTGTCTAGATATACCACGACAAAATCATCGAGGTACGGGCGGAAAATGTTGTTCATGAACGTAGCCGGGGCATTTGTAAGTCCGAACAGCATGACCGTGGACTCAGAATGCCCCAAGTGAGTTCGGAACGCTGTCTTCTCGATGTCGGCATCTGCCATGCGGATTTGGGATTTTACTATTGTGTAGATCGATTTTGGTGAAAATTCGGGCTCCTTGGAGTTGGTCGAAAAGTTCGTCAGCTCGGGGAAGAGGGTAGCGGTTCTTGATGTTAGCGTCGTTCAACACCCGGTAGTCCACGCACATCCGCATTTTGCCGGTTTTCTTTTTCACGAATAGTACTGGTGTGACGTATGGTGACGTGGATGGGCGGATGAACCCCTGACCGAGCATTTCGTCGAGCTACTTTTTCAACTCGGTCAGCTCTTGGTCGCTCATCCGATAGGCTCCTTGACCTGTACGTCGGCTGCCCGGTTTTAGCTCGATGTCATGGTCGATGTCGCGTTGAGATGGTAGGGTTTGTGGGAGTTTGTCGGGGAAGATGTCCGCAAACTCTTGGATGAGTGGTGCGAACTCGTCGGGTAGCATCGTGAACTTTGATGAGGCCGATGAGGCTGATGAGGTCGATGAGGCTGATGAGTCAGCTGCTACTACTTCCGCTTCCTCCATTGGCTTGAGATGGACGAGCCACGCACGACCTCCTCGTCGCATACAATACTTGGCCACGTTGAGCGGTATCGGCTTTACAGGTTGTCGCTTGTCAGCTACCGCGGCTTCCTTTGCTGCTTCCACCTCTCCTGCTTCTGCTGTCGTCTTCCGCCCCACACGTGGAATTTGTCGCTTGGCGCTGTCGATTTCCATGTAGGCGTTGCCACTGTTCCAGTCGACCTGCGGATTGTGCTGGTACAGGAAGTCACGTCCGATAATGATTTTATGGTCACTCATTGGACATGTCCTCCAGACTGTTATATCCCGTAGATTCCCCACTTGTAGCAGTAGTGGTTCTCAGAGTCTCTGTATTTGCAATCTCCTGTCGACGGTTTTCCCTTCAAACACCCCTGGTTCAGTCTGTAAACCTAGTTTGCAAACCATGTCGCTGCTTACGAAGCTGTGAGAAGCTCCTCCATCCAATAGTGCCGGTACCGTTCTGCAACTCTTGCAACCTCGGGGTTGCACTTTTTGCAGTATCGCCGGTTGGTCGTCCTCGTACCCCTCGTTGAACTTTGCGATCTCAGAAACCCTTTGCGGTGTCGTAGGCCATTCAGATGGGTGCAGATTGCTCCTCACGGACAAGAGTCATGCCTTGCACTCCTGCCCCTTGCCATTTTCCGACTCATTTTTCTGCAACTTCCCCCCCTTTTTGGCTTGTTGCTTGCTTCAACAGTTGGGAGCGATGTGCCCGGCTTTTCCGCAGAGGCAACAATGCAATAGTTGCGCCTGAGCCGGGGAGAGGGAGCGAGCCACATGGACAAGGGCAGCGGTGGAAGGGACAGGTGCAAATAAGGGGACGCAAAACAGACGGTCACAGCGTGTGCCACGGAGTAAGACGTGGCCAGTGGTATAGTGTAACAAATATGCAATACCGCATCTTGAGGAAACCTTTATGCCGGTGCGCACATATCTCTGGTCGAAGGCGTCCACTTCCATCGGAGTCGAGGAGTCCCCCGACTGGCTTTTTCTGTTCCCACGATAATTGTGGTTGGGAGGTTGCTATCCGTAGTATTCCTGGATCTGAGCATTGTAGTCGGTGCTGTCGATCCTTTGTGCTACTTTAATCATCCGCGGTAATTCATTTTGGATGCCAAAAATGGCGATTGCTTGCCGAATGTCTCGTTTGAGGCCGTTGTAGTGAAAAAAGAGCTCGTTGGGGGCGATGTTTGCACCAGTGATGATGTCCCGGAATCTTCGCGTGTACTCTGCCATGTTGGACTGCTGACGGAGACGCTGGAGCTTGTACCGAGCGTCGGACTTCTCGTTCAGCCGTCCAAATCATGCGAGTATGCGCACGAGAATTCGTTCCAGTCAATTGGTGGCGTTAGCGTGTCTTGCCATTACGAGTTGATCTGCTCCAAGGGTAGAACGCCTGCAGTTGGCGATATGAGATGGGCGACGATGGCCGTTGATGAGGTCCCACCGGTCTCCTGCTGCCATTGGATGGTCTTTAGAGAAGACCACGCAAAAGCGCGGCCGCAAGGTCAATCTTCTTTGGATCGTCAGCTAGCAGTGGTGAAATACACCTCCAGACTCGTCAGCCACATCTGAACCGTTAGTCCCTTTGAGTTCGCAGGATTGAACAGTTCAAGAGGGGCTGGGCGAATCTTCGGTTTGCTTAAGAGTTGGGTGTTTCTCTCGACAAACCTGCCTCTCGTGCACTTGCGATACGAAGATCCTCCAACGCAACGTTGAGTTGTTGGAGCAGATGGCTGTTGATTCCCTCGAGCGCGAAGATACGGTTCGCCAGTTCCTCGTTGATCCATGCCTGTCGTCCGGTGCCACCTGTTGTTCTTGCTGTCGTTGTCAAGGCTGTCGGTAGGGACAGCTGGTTTACCGCCATTGCATCCGCGGCCGGGTTGGTCGGTGGTGTCGTCGCGGTCGATCTAGCTGCCACATAGCCTGCCATGCCAACGTTCGCTGTCGCTTCAGGGTTCTCGTGCATAGGCACGTTCTGCTCCACCATTGCTGAAGTCGTCACCTTATTCTGCTGGTCGTCAGGTGCGCTCTCTCGCTTCACGTCGTAGTCGTAAAGTCTGTGAATTCTTTGACGTGCGAGATGCGCTGACGGCTTGTGCGAGGTAGTCTTCCGGATGGGTAAAGTAGTCAGATGCCTCTCCAGCACCGCTGTGCTCTGATACCAAGTCTTATGCTTAACGGAGCATAGATGGTGAACAGGTAGAAGTTGCGAGGTAGAACACGATCTGAGAATCTGGGACACTTGAGCAATTTTCAATTAGCAGGAAGTATACTTCAATGACAAGTGTCAAAATGATCGAACACATATATACAAGTGTCGAGTTACAAATGAGACATAGTCGGGGTCGTTGGGTCGATCGTGGAGCGACGCGTGTGGAGTCACGTCGTGATTGGTCGGATTTGAGAAGCTCTGCCGAGGAATGGGGGGGCTTTGAGGATCGACGGCGAAGATGCAAGATGCATCTTATTAAACTGAGACATTTCTCGATGCGTAGAGAAGTCGACCAAAAGATCGGGACACTTACTGCCGATGATTCTCGAAGGCGGTTGAAGTTTTTTAGAATGTAGGAGAAGGAACGCTGGAGGGCAAGGGCAGTTGGCCAAATTGCCCTCGACCGTTGGAGCAAAAATTGAGGACTTGACGCGCGGTGGGCTATTTGTGTAAGGACAGAAATGTTCACGCGGGAAGATTAGGGACTTGTGTACATCTGGTACGTAACAGATGAGGTGCGGGAAAAAGACAGCTTGGGTGTTTAGGACGATTGGATAAGCGGAATAATTCCCTTTTACCCACGTTTTGAGCGTGGTCTTGCCCAATTACCCACTTTCCTGAATGATATGGATTACCCACTCACTTTAACGGCTTACCACCTCATCCACAAAACGCGAATACTGACTAACCGTGACTACGGTGTCCACTTTTGACAAATCATGAACATTATCCCAGTACTATAGGCATGTTCCTGAAACGGTGGATATTGTGTTAACCATATTTTGGAATCCTTTGGATTCCTCACTGTTTTTGATTCCTTCTTGTTTGCGTGCAATGTGACAGCAAAAAGAACAAAATGAGTGTACTTCTCTCATTTTTTTACAAATTATTGAGGCATGTGGCTGCCCTTTGCTGATGATTATCAATGGGTTTTTTTTTTTAAAGTTTCTGTTTGATGTCTTGTCTATTACGCGATGACTTCGCATCGTCCAACCTGTTCCTGCAACTGCACAGGAATGGGTTGGACGAGCATGGTTGAGTGGAGCTGCCGCAGTCTGTTCCACGCAACGTGCGACGGCATTGTGCGTTACACAACGTGCAACGGTTGCGTGCCACTGACATCGAGAGGCGGGGATGGGGGTGCCGGGGGGAGAGTGGGGGGACACTTCATGCTTGCTGACACCATGCACCCCATCTATTAGGTAGTTGTAGCTAGACTTGGCCCACGACGACTAGCCAAAGCTAGTTGGACATAGGGGTGTTGACCAACGGGGTTCAGTTGAATCCCAATTGGTCTTCTTTTTCCTCATTGCAATCACCCACAAACGACGAGGAGAGAAACCAAAAGCAGGATCTGTAGCCGTCCGACACATCAACATACGTCAAGGAAGTACTTTTGTTGAAAGAAATGGTAAGTAGACGACTGTAGCTAATAATTCTTCGAACAATCTACTTATTGCATTTTATGTATGGAGACAATGAGGATTGTTTATGACGTGGATCCAAACAGTTCCTTAAAATCCATTCGTTGACGATCTGATGATCTGATGATGATATGACGATCGTCGTCTTTTGTTTAAAAACACGATCGACACACTATTACTTTTGGAGGAGGGAGGAGGGGGGAGGCAATGTCTGATCGCTACAATGAACGTTAGATCACTGGACAATTTGAGGATTAAGTGGCACAACAATGGAAAATAAAGAAAGATACATTTAAACGGTACATGGATAAGGAAATGCACGTCCATGAAGCGGAAGCTTAAAGCGAAAGCAAGGTTCTGTCTTTGGCACTTCTGTTGCAAGGTTTTTCCACGGTTCTTTATCTTGTATTGCACGATATATAGAACAAAAGAAGCAAGGTTGACGGGCTTGCACCCATGTTTTTGTGTCAAGTGGTCTACGTCAATAAGGAGATGATACTCAAACATTTCCATTGTAAGGGTATGACAAACCCCAACTGTTCGATCCGTATGGCCGATAATGATCTTGTCGTCTATTTTTCCTCATAGAGAATAGTCCCTCAACAATGAGGAGTATTATGAGCTGATCGACTGTCGTCAAACAGCCGATGGTAGAACATGTCCTTGGGGACACTTTTTGTCAAAAAGTCAGCTTCTTGCTTGGTTCTTGACACATGCACGAGTTCAATCATGCTGTCTTTGACTTTTGAACGAATCCAATGCCCACGAATGTCGATGTGCTTTGTTCTGCCTTGAAATTCTGTCCAGTTTGCAAGGTCAATCGCAGACTTGTTGTCGACAAAACATTTTGTCGGTTGCGCTTGAGCAAATCCGATGTCCTCCAGGAGGTTGCGGAGATACGTGACCTCCTGTGCTGCTGAAGTGGCAGCTACGTACTCAGCTTCAGCTGAACTGAGTGTGATGAGGTTCTGTCGCTTGCTGGTCCAGGACACTGACCCTCCGCCAAGCAAGCACATGAAACCCGTCGTACTCCGACGGTCTTCCTCTGTTCCTCCAAAATCAGCGTCGACGTAGCACTCAAGGTTGAGGCTGGGTGCCATCCCAAAAACAAGACTGGTGTCCCCAGTCGTCTTTCGGTAGCCTAGAGCTCTGTCGAGCTCCTTGCACGCCACCTCTGTACAAGACTCATTGCCGCGTGCTATGTTGCTCACGGCAAATTGTAGATCTGGCCGTGTGAAACTTGCTGCGTGCATCAAGGAGCCGACTCTGCTGCGGTAGTCGGTCTCGCTCCTCCCCCTCTGTCCCTGATGTGTCAGCTGCTGCTGAGACAGAGGTGTGGGTACGAGTCGGTCGGGGATGTTGAATCGTTCACAGACATTTCGAGCGTATGTCTGCTGGCTCAAGTGAAGCGTACGTGCTTCACAGTCGCAATCGATGTTCATGCCCAGATAGTACTCAAAGCTGGGCATGAGTGTCACATTGACTTCTTGCCATGGCGGCTGCTATTGCTTTGATGAAATCTGCCGATGGACCAATGATGAGAATGTCATCGACGTAGACCAGCACGTAGCAGTCTGGCTTCATGCTTGGTGATGGGCGGTGTAGGAAGAGGTAGTCGTTGTAAGCTGATGGCTCAAAGTCCAGAGACTCCAATACTGCTTGCAACTTACTGTACCAAAGTAGGGGGTTTTTCTTCAGTCCGTACAGACTCTTCACCAGTTTGCACACTCTGCCACTCTCGTCATCGTAGCCCTTTGATTGCTTCATGTAGACGGTCGTATCCATCTCGCCAGGTAGAAAGGCATTTTTCACGTCGAGCTGCTGCACCTCATAGTCCATCACTGTTGCAACTGCTAGCATGATGCGGGCGGTGGTATAGCGGCTCACGGGAGCGTAGGTGTCAAAGAAGTCTTTCCCCTCTGAAAGACAACTTCCTAGCACTACTTTCGCTAGCGTGGCAGTACAAGCCGGCCAGCTAACTCACTAGCACACACAGGTGGAGGTGAGAACAGTAAGGGGTTGGCTAGGGACACAAACACAAGTGTCAGAAGCTGCAAATGCTGAATTGTACAGAGAGAGTATGACAACTGAGGCGTGGACAACCTAAATAGTGTCATGGACCTAGTGGATGCACACACATGCGGCGCACAAGGGCGCTATTTTCTAGCAGGACAAAACAATGGCAAAAACACAGATTTGGCCATAACTCCATGCAGACACGTCAGAACGACGACCCGTTTGAACCAGAATGGCCGCATCGACAAGATCTACGACCTGATAGGCTGCATACCTATGTGCTTTCCCACAGCGGGAATCTGCAAAATACGAGCGTCTTCTGGGCGCCTGTCGCCACCGGCCACCGGCCGTCTGGCACCGTCGCCAGTCTCAGGGATCTGCACGTGAATGGACATGAGCCGAGGGGTCACCGTAAGCCGTGTACGACTCACACAACAACACTCCCCCATGACCGGAGGGCGAAACACGTCCATGCACATGCAGACACGAATGTTGTACAGAGCAGGAGATGCACAGCCGCTGTAAGCAGCAAGCATAGCACACGCAAGGTAGCACACGAGGAATCAACGTGCAACAGGATGGGGCAGAGTCCCACGGAGCGAGTGGCCGCATGAAACTTCGAACGACCCAGAGCCTTGGTTAGAAAATCAGCACACTGCCTGTCAGTGTCCACGTGGATGACTCGGATCTCACCACGATCAACCAGATCACGCACGAAGGGGTGCTCGACATTGATGTGCTTTGCGCGTACATGGAACACACCTGAGTTCTTGGCGATGGCGTCCGCGCTCATGTTGTCACACTAGAGGACCACGGGGGGAATAGGCTGACGTAGTTCACGCAACAGACGGACAAGCCAGACACACTCTACTGCACCGGTGCCTAGAGCAACATACTCCACCTCAGCAGTGCTGCGTGCGATGTAGTCCTGCTTCCCACTTTGCCTGGACACTGTAGTGCCTCCAATGAGAAAGATGTAGCTGGTGCGGCTCTTGCCATCTGGACTCCATGCCCAATCACTGTCTGTGTACCCATCGATCACAACGGACACCTGCTCGCGAAAGCACAGGCCGAAGCCTGCGGTGGACAGGATGTAGCACATACACCGGACAGCGGCCTCCAGTGTTCGCTGGCGTGGAGCCTGCGAGAACTGAGCGAGCAGGTTGACAGTGAAGGCAATGTCAGGCCGTGTCGTGGTGGCCAAGTACATGAGCAAGCCAATGACTCGTAGGAACAGGGTCACATCCACTGGCTGCACCAGTCGGCTGGGTCATCCACCTTCAAGGCGGCCTGCCCCTCAGGAGTCATGGGCGTGGAGGCCGTGCGGACAGTAGCGAGGAGGTCAGCAGAGCGCTCCCCCACAGTCTTTGCGTAGCGTCCCTGATGGACACGGAGTGTGCGGCGAACACGGTCGTACACGATCTCCATCCCCAAAAAGACAGAGGCCTCACCAAGATCTTTCATCTTGTAGGCCGAAGAGAGAACGGCCTTGGCAATGTTTACTGCTCCTAGGTCGGGCGAGGCGATCAAAAGATCTTCCATGTAGACGAGGATGGTAGCGAGCGGTACTGGGGACTGTGAGAGGAAGAGGGATGGGTTAGCATCACTCTGAACGTACCCAACGCATCTCAGCTTGCTGGAGATCTCCTGATTCCAGCAGTGAGGTGACTGTTTGAGGCTGTACAAGGCCTTCCGCAGCCGGTACACACGACCGGTGCCATCCTCAAAGCCGGGTGGCTGAACCATGTAGATCTCCTCTTCAAGGTCCCCATTCAGGAACGCATTGTTGACATCCATCTGATGGAGTTCCCAGTCGTGCTGTGCCATCTGGCTCAGCAGCGTGAGCGTGGTCGTCATCCGCTCAACAGGGGCAAAGATCTTGGTGTAGTCCACGCCAAGGACCTGAGAGAAGCCCTTTGCTGTCAGGCACGCTTTGTAGTGCTCTACAGTGCCGTCTGGCTTGAGCTTCTTGCGTAGAACCCACTTGGCCTTGATGGTCTTGCGGTTCTTTGACAAGTCTACCAACTCAAAAACGTCATGCTCTCGGATGGCATCGTGTTCAGCCTGGCAGGCAGTGCGCCACTGCTCAGCGTCGGGGGCTGACAAGGCCTCAGGTAGACTGGTGGGATCGGGAGACAACACTGGTGCACTGCGTGTAGCCAGGTCATACGCCTCAGAGGGAGGGTCGACCGTCACCATGGACTCAGCATCGTCGCGAGCAAGACCACGCTCATGCGCAAGTAGTGCCATACCAGTGGCACAGCCAGGGTGAACCTCAGCGAGGCCGCAAGCACTCAGGCCAAGGGCCTTCGTGCCCGGGTCACCGCTGACGATGCTACACGTGGGACGAGGGCGGAGACGTCTGCCGGGTGCCCGTGTGCAGGGGTCCGACGGGGCAGGAGCAGTGGGTGCTGCTAACTCACATGCCAATGTGGACTGCACAGTAGGCACGCCAATAGAAGGTGGCATGGCGTCAACAGCAAGGGACGGGCCCACGGCAGACGCAGGCACGTCCGCAGCCGGAGGCAAGGACGGCTCAGAGCTAGACACGGACGCGGATGCAGGTTCAGGCAGAGCCTCAGACACGGAAGCAGGCACAGGATCAGGCAAAGCCTCAGACGCGGAGGCAGACTCGGACGCAGACTCGGACACGGGTGAGAGCGGGGAGTCGGGGGCAGAGGAGCGAGCGGCAAACGGGGCGGGGCTCGGGGTGCCGGTGGGCATAGCTTCTGGGGACAGCCCTTGGGGTGTCGGCGACGGAGTGACCGTACTGGCCGGGGGCACTGTGCCGACCGTGACAAGAGCCTCCCGAATGCTACAGGGTCCGGCACACCCAGGGGAATGAGCAGCACGTAGAGCATGGATGCGAGCAAGGTCGCGGAAGGTGAGATGCTCGAAGAAGAGAGTGTCATGGTACTCCACTATGCGGCGTCGCTCAGGGTCCCAGAACCGCCAGGCCTTTGACCACGGGGCGACGCCGACGAAGGCACAGATGCGGCCACGCAGAGAGAGCTTGCTCCCCTGCTGCTCTGGTGTGAACCAGACGCAGGCAAGGGTTTCCCAGACACGGGCCAGGCGCAGATCTGCGTGACGCCCATACCACAGCTCGTAGGGGGTGCGGTTCCAGACCCAAGTCATGTACGCCATGCCCTCGAAGGCAATGGCCTCAGGCATGGCGCTGTCGGCGCGCATGGTGCGGACCGCATCCTCCATGGTGTGATTCCAGCGCTCGGAGACACCATTCTGCTGAGGGGTGACGGGAGCGGAGAGGTCGTGGAGGACTCCAAGCTCGGTGAAGGAGCGGGCCATGTCACCGAGGTACTCGCCGCCGCGATCCGAGCGAAAGGTCTGAAGGCGGTGGGGAGACTGGCGCTTGGCCATGACCAGCCAAATGCAGACCGCAATGGCGGCATCGCTCTTCTGACGCAGACTGTAGGCCCAGCGCATACGCGTGAAGTCATCAGTTAATGTCAGGACGTAGCGACCGCGATCCTCCTAGAACTCGACAGGGAGAGGACCCATGAGGTCGGAGTGCACAAGCTCCAAGGGCCGACGAGCCCTGGAGACACGCGCAGGATAGGTGGACCAGTGCATTTTGCCTTCAGCACAGGCCAGAGAGTCAGTCGTGGACGGCGCCTCGAAGGACAACGCGTCAAGAGCGAGAGCAGGCTGAGTGCGGATCAGCCTGTCGACAGCCCCCAGGTGCACATGACAGAGGTGTCGATGCAGGAGACGGTGGTGCTCGGGGGATAGAGCACCAGCAAAGAAATCATGAGCAGTGGGAGATGGAGGCAAGGGGGGGTACTCGCAGAGGACCCAAAGATGTGATACAGATCATCGACGACCGTCCCACTGAGGACGGTCTCCTCGGTGTCGCGCACAAAGATGCGAGCATCGGCAGCTGTGTGCGTGACACCCAGGCCCATCTTGGTGCAAGCATGGACAGACAGCAAGCTGAATTCCAGATGAGGGACAAAGAGGATGTCGGAGATGTATACGAGACCAGTGGGCCTGGTGAACTGTACAACCCCAACACCCTGGACAGGGACCTCATGGCCAGCTGCAGTGCAAACAGAGCGAACACTGCTAACAGGATGCAAGACAACGAAGGCGTCCCGTCGACACGTCATGTGATGGGTGGCACCAGAGATGACGACCTCGGTGGCGTTGGTGACTTGCGTACAAGGGGCAACGTGGCACTCGGTGACGGAACAAGGTGCAGCAGCAGGACGCTCGACGGGAGACACGACAAGGCGACCAGCGGAGCGCACATGAGAAGCATGCATCCAGGACACATTATGAGGTCCGTCACGCGTACACGGCTGGGCATGGGAATCACCACAGGCATCATCACGCAATGACACAGACAGTCCACAGGCAGTAGGACCCCTCGACTCAGTCAAATCACTCGCACCTCCCTGAGATGAGCGTAGGGTGAATAGCTGGTGTAGCTTGACGATCGTCATGTCGCATTCGGTGAGTGCTAGGTTGCGAGGATCCGCGGAGGAGCCTACTGTGGCGGCGGACTCCTTTGGGACGGCTGCAGTAGTGGCGGCCGAGCGGGTGGTCGCACCAGACGTCTGGCGCATGCGCGCCTCGTACGCCTACTGCAGCCCACGGGTGACCTTGGCCGAGTCCAATGGGCGACCTGTCAGGCGAGTGCAGTCGGGATAGCGATGGTTGCCCCTGCAGATGAAGCACACGAGCCGGCGGCCTTTTGTGCTGCGAGAGCTGTTGTTTCCACTGCTGCTGCTGCTGCCGCCGCTGCTCGTGCTGCTCCCACTACTGCTGTTGCGGCTGACACTACTGGTGCTGGTGCCGCTACTGGTCCCGCCGCTGGAACCACCCATTGACGATTTGTGGTCCTTCTTCCCCTGAGCTGGAGCCGCTATTGCTCTAGACGGCGGGGTGGAGGATGTGGCGGCAACTGCAGCTGAAGTAGTGCTATGGCAAGCGCGGTTTGCGGCGTCCATGTCGGCAACCTCCAGGAAGTGGAGGGTGGCCCAGCGTAGTAGGGTCCCGTCGCTCGCCATGTCGCGAAGCAGTCTGGTCAAAGTTGCTGAAGACGCGCGTGTAGTTGGGGTGGATGCCATAGAGGATGATCTTGAGGGTAGAGTACAACGCAGGTACATCGTCTCCCAGCTCCTTGTACAGCTTGATAGCCCGACGCCAATAGTCAGATACGGACTCCTGAGCAGTCTGGCAGAGGGAGTTGAAGTCGGCAAGGCGCTGGGACGTTAGCGCCAAGGTGGCGCCCTCAAATGGAGTGACAGCCAGTACCCACGCCTCGCGAGGGTCAGCTCCCGAGCCGGTCGGGGGATCTCCAAGGAACCGACAGAAGTCTTTGGTGAAGTCTGAGGCGGCTTTCATCAGGCTGGAGGCGGGGCGGACTGCCATCTGTGTCTGGGCAGGGTCCGACGCCTGGTATGGTGTGAGGTAGTAGGCGAGGACTCCTTCGCTCATGGCCCACATGCAAAAGCGCGGCTTTCAAGACTTGAAGTCATTCCCAGTCCGGAAGACGGGTGGGTCCGACTTAAACCACTTGGGTGGCTTGACCGTCGGCAGAGCGACAGCTGAAGCCACTACGGGACCGGGAATAGAGGAGGCAACCCTCTTACCCAAGCGGGCCCACAGAGACAACTCCTCAAAGCTCAGAGGGCGACGAGATGAGCTCAGGCCGACGTCGGCGCTGGAGCTTGTGCCCTGGAGGGCGACATTGGCCTCACGCGCTCTGTGGTGCGCCTCTAGGCGGATGAGGCGTGCTCGTAGCAGCTCCTCCTCACCCTCCTCGCCAGAGTCAAAGAGGGTCTCCACAACCTCATCTGCATTGCGGCCGTGAGCGAGGTGGTCTTCGCTCGGGTTTGCGGGCGGGTGCTGCTACTGCTGCTGGGACTGTTGCTGCGGAGGTAGTAGGCCCTTGATCAGGTCCTGCAGCATAGAGACCTGCTTTGTCAAAGTCAGGCGGCTCTCCGCCTGCAAGTCAGCCAACATGCGCACCTGGCGCGCCAAGGTTGTCGGACTCGGTGGCCGCTGCTGTTGCTGCTGTTGCGGCTGCTGCTGCTGCTGCCGCCGCTGCTGTTGCTGCTGCTGCTATTGCGACTGTTGTCGTGGCTGCTGCTGCTGCTACTGCTGCCGTTGTGGTGACAATGGCAGCGGCCGGCGTTGGTCACTGACGGAGCTGTCCTCGGTGGCTGCATCGGTGGCGGCGCTGGCGGGGGTTTGTTTCGGCATGACGGCTGGTTGTCTAGAACACCCGCTGTCTTCTTTCACAGAAATATCAAACGCGGAATTGCCACCGCGGAATGTCACCGTGGAGTGGTCACCGCGGAGTCACCACGGAGATGTCACCGCGGAGCTATCACCGCGGATCCATCACCACAGGTTTTATTGTGGTGGCATTCCTCGGTTTCTACCGCGGAACAGCAGCCGCGGTCGCGCAGACGCGGAACGCCGTGAGTTGCCGCAACCTGCTGGGGCACCTCCGTTGGTGCATTCCACAACAACCGCGGAGCTCTCGTGTCTGGCGACCGTAGGACGGCCGCGGAACTGTCACGGACTTGCAGTTGCGGAGCACCGTGGGAACCACCGGTGGAACATCGACGCGTTCCAGAGCCACCGCGGAGCTTCCGCCTCGGGGTGCTACGGATCCTCGGAACGCCGTGGATCTGCCACGGCACCGTCATCGCGTGGTTGTCACTTTGGAACAACGCGAGTAACCGCGACAGAGTCGCAACACTGTTGACGCGTTCCGATGCGGCCGCTGAGTTGCCATGTCTACTGCGGAGTTCGCGTCACTGCGGAGCACCTGGAGTTTTCCGCGGATCGACTTCTGCTGTCGCGGAACGGCCGTAGAGCTGTCACGGACGTTTTATGAAAACGGTCGGAAATGTGGTGGGTCCTCCTAGGACCTCTCGCCGTGACAGTGGGCGCTGCTGCTGCTGCTACTCACGGCAACGGCTGCGGACGCTCACTGGTATCACGGTTGCTGCGCCTCTGCTACGCAGTTGTGCGAGCACTGGCTCGTTGCTCTGATACCATGAAAGACAGCTTCCTAGCACTGCTGTCGCTGGCGTGGCAGTACAAGCCGGCCAGCTAACTCACTAGCACACACAGGTGGAGGTGAGAACAACAAGGGGTTGGCAAGGGACACAAACACAAGTGTCAAAAGCTGAAAATCCTGAATTGTGTAGAGAGAGTATGACTACTGAGGCCTGGACAACCTAAATAGTGTCATGGACCTAGTGGATGCACACACATGCGGTGCACACGGGCGTTATTTTCTAGCAGGACAAAACAGTGGCAAAAACACAGTTTTGGCCATAACTCCCTGCAGACACGTCAGATTGACGAACCGTTTGAACCAGAACGGCCGCATCAACGAGATCTACGACCTGATAGGCTGCACTCCTATGTGCTGTACCACAGCACGAATCTGCAAAATACGAGCGTCTTCTGGGTGCCTGTCGCCGCCGGCCGCCGGCCGTCTGGTACCGTCGCAAGTTTCAGGGATCTGCACGTGAATGGACATCAGCCGAGGGGTCACCGTAAGCCGTGTACGACTCACACAACAACACCCTCAACTTGCGTGAATCTCTTTGCCACGAGGCGAGCCTTGAACTTGTCAATGCTCCTATCTGCTTTTGTCTTGATGCAAAACACCCACTTTACTCCCAGTGGTCGGGACCCAGATGATGCTCCGTGAGCTCCCACGTCCCTTGATCCATGAGACTCTGGTATTCTACGTCAAGTGCTGCTTTCTATTTTGCAGCATGCTCACCCTGGAATGCTTCTTTCAGAGTCTTCGGCTCTGGTGGAAGCGTGCTCGTTCAAACGAGACCTGCAAGGTGCGTGGTGGTGAAATCTGCCAGGACATCATCTGCCTCCTTGTAGATGGAGCAGGCCGTGATAGCCAGATTTGCCTCTTTCATCTCTTGCTCTTCTTCTTGTTGCAGCTGTTGTCACAGGAAGCACGTGACGCGTCCCGGATTCCCAGCAGCTCGATCATGTGGTTTCCTTGCCGCATGCGCACCGTTCTGCACTCCCACGGCCCTAGTTTTGTCATGAGGTACTATGAGCGCCTCATGATCAGTGGTGATGCGTTCGTCCCGGCGAGTGTCGAGGGTCACATGCGGGGCCACCGGCTGCTCATCCGTCTTCTCTATATCAAGAAGGGTGAGTGGCACACTGTCCGCTTCCCCCTCCTCTAGCGTCTCCACGTAAGAGTCGTAGAAAGCCTGGAGTAGAGCAGGCTCACTTGACTGCTTAGTTTCCTAAGCACAGCGCGTCAGATTCTCGAAAAATGTGACGTCTCTGCTTGTAATGATCCGATGGGAGTCCACGTCGTAGAACTCCCACCCCTTCATGTTAGGACTTTGTTCGAGGAAGACACCCCATGTTGCTTTGTCTGCCTGCTTCTACCGACGTTCCTTTGGGACATGGAGTAGGGCCATGCACCCAAAGGTGCATAGCATGGAGATGTCAGGCTTGTCATCGTGCCATGCCTGAGGGGTGTCATACTTAGTAGCGACGTGTGGCATGCAGTTGCGTACCCACACTGCTTGCCGGAGTGCAAATGGCCACCACGAGTTGTCGAGCTGCGCTCTTAGCAGCATCGACTTCAGTGTTTCTTGCATTGTGTGGTTTTCTCTCTTTGCCACGCCATTCTGCTGCGGAGTATATGGCGTAGAGAACTACTGCACGATGTCGAGATCCTCGAGTTGTGTGGCAAACTCTGTGCTGGTGTACTTATCAGCACTATCTGAGAGTAAAACCTATAGTTTCCTATTACTTTGCCTTTCGGCCATCGCGAGCCACTTGAAGAAGCGTGCTGGAGCTTCGTCTCTTGTACCAAGAGGATAGCTACACACCATCCTTGTGGCATCGACAATGAAGAGTAGAAAGTACCGATGTCCTCCGTAGACTGTAGCCGTTGGTAGAAGTCCACATATGTCGGTGTGGACCAACTTCAGCTTCTGACTGGCGTCGCACTTCGTTGCCACAGGAAACATCTCTCATGGTAGTTTGGCCCACAGGCAATCTTCACAAGGCTCTGCTTCATCCTTACTGCCACTTGCCTTGATATCAAGTCCATTAACCTGTTCGTGCTTCTGCATTGTCTGTACAGTTTGCTTGCTGATGTGGTCGAGTTGTTTGTGCCACAAACCGAGGTCTGTACCAGAAACCTGGTGGAGACTTGCTGTTGTGAAGGGCGTATCTGGCCCTTTTCTTGGAGCTGGTACTTCAAAGTCCAGCTCAATCATGCCGTACGGAAGAAGGTGACCTTCTGCAAAGGTCTCACCTTCACTGCTCTTAAGGATCACATGCTGTCCGCTACTAACGATTCGCACGCCCCTCTTCATCAGCTGTCCCAGTGAGAGGAGGTTCAGTGTGATGTCAGGTATGTACAGCACATCCCCAAATTTCAACTGAGCACCATTGTACCCAGTCACTGTCATCTTTCCTTTGCCCAAAACAGGCACCTGTCGTTTGCTTGCCACCGTGACGAAGCCTTTGGAGCAGGGTTCCAGCTCTTGGAGGCAGGCCTTGTCATGGGTGATGTGCGAAGTGCACCCACTGTGAAGGTACCACACGTAGGTGGAACGGACTAGCTCATCACTTTTCTTGGTTGAGAGCTGGAAGACAGATCCTGTGTAGTCAAACTGCTTCTCCTTGCCTCCATTCTACTTCTTGGCCTCTTTGTTTTCGCCTTTCTTTGACTGTTTCTCCTTACTGCCAGCTGCCTTCTTCTCTCCCTTTCCTCCTGAGTTGTTTGCTTTGTAACGTTATTTTCGCCTTGCTTGCTCCTCATCCCACATCCTTTTTCTGCACTCCCGCTTCATGTGCCCAATCATCTTGCAATAATGGCACTCAACCCCAGGACGTGATCCCACATTCTGGCCATACGCACTGCGCTTGTTGGTGTTCGGTGAGGACTGGACAAACAACTGGGTAGATGCGGACTTCTTGGTGGACTGGCTTTTCCGCGAGGGCTGAGGAGAGGACATGGCAGCGCTCACGCCCTGGTAATTTGCGTTGGACAGAATTATTTTCTTATCTCTTGTTAGCTGCCGGTCACGCTGCTCAGTCAGAAGCATTTTGCAAACGTATGCTTCTGTGAGCTCTGCTTCATGCTTGAACTTGAGCACCTTCTAGACGTCGTCCCAATCCCCATTCAGACCGTTGAGGAGAAAGGTCATGAATACGGGCTCTGACACACGAGCATCTGTCACTGTGAGTTGATCGCGTAGTAACTTGGCCTTGTTGATGTAGGTCTTGATGTTGTCAAAGTTGTTGAGGTTGATGTGCGACAGTTCCGTCAGGAGGTGAGATTTGAAGGTTGAGTCGCCAGACATGTAGGTCCTTAGCAGGTAGGACCAGGCATGGCGAGCTGGCTCAGCATTCTCCTCGTATGTCCGTATTGCTTGCTGGATGCGAGGAGTAAGATGGTCGTCCAGCACCATGAAAGCAACTCGGGTGAAGTAGTTGTACTCAGCCACCACGCTAGACAGCGACCCTTGGGGCAGAGGCGTATAGTAGCCATTGTAGAACTTCCACATGCCGTGTATTTACGCCTCTTATTTGAACTTGTGCGCCCAATGTGGAAAGTTCTCGTCGTCGAATTTGTCAACCTTGATCTTGTGCGGATATAGTGAGGCTGCTGCTTGGGACACACCGTCCTCTTGGCCTTGATACGCCTTGCCTTGTGTAGTCACTTGTGGGACTGGCACATGTGGTGGTAGTGCTGTTCCCACTTGGACTGGTGCTGGTTGTGCCACAAAGGGCTGCGGCACTTGTGCTTGGTGCATCTGCTTGTAGTGTGCCATGGGTGGTACCATCGGAGCTGGTTGTGGTTGTTGAGTCACAAACAGCTGTGACATGCCTCTTTGAGGTGGTGCAGCCGGCTGCACCTGCGGAGACATGGCTGGTTTCATGAATGGAGGAGGGCTGACTTGAGGTAGATGTGTAGACGATCCTTGTGAGCCCTGATGCCACTGCATCTGCTGCTGCCGTTGCTGCTGTTGCTGAAGCTGTTGCTGTTGAAGCTGTTGTTGCTGAGCCCATACCAACTGTTATTGAAGTTGTACGATTTGGGTTGCTTGAGCCGCATGTGACTGTTGTAGCTGCTGCGTCTGTGATGCTTGAGCTGCATGGGTAAGCTGCTCCTATTGACGTAGGAGCTCTTGAGTGGCAATTTGCTGCCTCAGTGCCTCCCTCTCTTGCTCCACAGCTTGACGTGCTGTGGCCTTTTGTTACGCCATATGTTGCCCCTCCTCAGCCAAGCATTGCGCCTCTACGGCTTGGCGTTGTGCGTTGTCTGCGACATGGCGCCCCTGCTCTTGGCCCATGCGCATGCCATGTAGAACTGATTCATCATCAAGTGCAAAAGAAGCTGACTGAGAGTTCTCCTCTTCCATGTTGCTCGTGCTTCTGTGTGGGTGGAATGCCACTCATGCACGTGAAGTGGCGTCACCTCCGCCTCTGGCTCAACACTTGTACAGGGCTGGTGGAGAACGTCTCCACGCCCAACGTAGTCTGCTGCTACTGCTGCCAAAAACTGCTGAGAGCACCACCTAGTGCTCTGATACCATGTTAATTTTCTGAGACTAGCAGTAAGGGCTAGGACTCTTGCTGGTAGGATCTTTGGGTGATCAGCGGTGAAGCTTGTACAATAGCAGGGCAAGGGTTGGGAATTTGGACTGAAATCTTGATTGATACAAAGTACAAATATGGTACATGAAAATCCTAGGCAAGTTAGGCTAGCACAGCTCTTGGCCCACTGAGGGGCAACGCCTTGCTAGGCATTGTAGGCCATCGTGGCAAGGGTCTTGGCGCAGTCTTCAGGTTGAATGGCCTCCAGGGCAGCCTCCACCCAGGCTGGCAGGCCTTGCCAGGCTTATAGGGGCCTTGGAGGGATCTCCTGAAGAGTCTTGGTCGGCAGCTCCAGAGGCAGAGTCTTGAGCAGGGCAGATTCCAAGCAGTGTGCTGAGATAGATGTGAAGTGAGAGGAGCTTCGCCTTTTATGCCTGTGGACCTGGCAAGTTGACCACCTGAAGCAGAAGCTTCCTTCAGGTGGTTCAGGTCTGCTGCCTCTTGGGGAAACTTCCTTCGAGAAGAAGCTTCTTGTAGTTCAGAGTTGTTACTGGCATCCCTGCTGCCCTAGGGAGAAGCTTCCTCCTTGAGGAAGTTTTGTCAGGTCTTCAGGTGAAGTTTCTCAAAGAGGTTGCTTGCTCTTCAGGCTTTCCTTTGACGGCCGTTGATCGTGCCATGCTGCTGCATCAGATCCGGCGATCAGGAGCCTCCTCAAGCTTGTACCAGATTGGACCATGTAGGTTGAAAGGTCCAGGCTCCATGCATGGTGATGGTGATGCAGTGTGGATCTCATGCCAAGGGTGCATGAGTCTTGCCCAGTCAGTTAGAGGACTCCCTGACCAAAATAGTGATGTGCAGTAGGTAGCTCCCCTCCCTCCTAGAGCTAACTAGAGGCATGCACAAACCTCTTGCGCATGCCAGCAAACTATATTACACACCAGGCCCTTTAGGCTGCTTCAGGGCTGGTTGCCAAAATTGATCTGGCCTGTACAGGAGAGAATTCCCAGTAGACGTGGACCCGGGAATTCCCCATAGAATCCGTAACTTTCTGTACAATGCTCCGAATGTAGTGCCATCCTCACCATATCGGGCCTTGATACCAGCGTAGTTATCGCACCTCTCAACATATGTATATGTATATGTATATGTATATGTATATGTATATGTATATGTTTATGTATATGTATATGTATATGTATATGTATATGTATATGTA
>SZWC01006263.1:59754-76696 GCA_023375785.1 Penium margaritaceum | reverse complement strand
TGTGTGTGTGTGTGTATGTGTGTGTGTGTTTATGTGTGTGTGTTTATGTGTGTGTGTGAATGTGTGTCTGTGTGTATATGTGTGTGTGTGTGTGTGTTTGTGTGTGTGTGTGTGTGTACGTATGTGTACGAGCGTGCATGTGTGGTTGTTTGTATACACGTGTGATTCTGTGTGTGTGTGCATGTGTGTGTGTGTGTGTGCGTGTATGCATGCGTGCATGCATGGGTGCACGCGTGCGCGCGTGCATATGTCCGTGCATGCATGTGTGCCTGTGTGCATGTGTGACTGCATCCGTGTGAGCGTGCGTGAATGAATGCTTGCGTGTGTGTTTGCATATGTGCGTGACTGTGTGCGTGCTAGCGTATGTGCGTACGTGCATGCATGCACGTGTGTGAGAGAGAGAGAGAGAGAGAGAGAGAGTATGTGTGTTTGTGTGTGTGGGGGTGTGTATGTGTGTTTGTGTATGTGTGTGTGTGTGTATGTGTGTGTGTGTGTGTGTGTGTATGTGTGTTTGTGTGTGTGGGGGTGTGTATGTGTGTTTGTGTATGTGTGTGTGTGTGTATGTGTGTGTGTGTGTGTGTGTGTTTGTGTGTGTGTGTGGGTGTGTGTGTGTGTTTGTGTATCAGGGCGTGCATGCGTGCGTGCACGCGTGCGTGCATGCATGCGTGCGGGCGGGCATGCGTGTGCATGCGTGTGTTTGTGCATTTGTTTGTGGATGCGTGCGTGCATATGTGCATGCATGCGTGCATGCGTGCGTGCGTGCATGCATGCGTGCGTGCGTGCGTGCGTGCGTACGTGCGTGCGCATGTGTGTGTGCGCACACGCGCACGCGCGCACGTGCATGTGTGTGTGTGTGTATATGTGTGTGTGTGTGTGTGTGTGTGTGTGTGTGAGTGAGTGTGTGTGTATGTGTGTGTGTGCATTGGTGCGTATGTTCATTAGTGCGTGCGCGTGTTGGTGTGTGCGTGCGTGTGTACATGCATTCATGTGTGTGTGTGTGCGTGTGTGTGTGTGTGTGTGTGTGAGTGAGTGTGTGTGTATGTGTGTGTGTGCATTGGTGCGTATGTTCATTAGTGCGTGCGCGTGTTGGTGTGTGCGTGCGTGTGTACATGCATTCATGTGTGTGTGTGTGCGTGTGTGTGTGTGTGTGTGTGTGGGAATAGGGGTTGGGAATAGGGGAAAAAAATTAACATGCCGGTAGGCAAAGGCGTAGGTGTAGACATAGGTGTAGGCATAGGCGTAGGCATAGGCATAGGCATAGGAATAGGCATAGAAAGACATGCACACAGGCATATGCATATATATATATATATATATATATAGAGAGAGAGAGAGAGAGAGAGAGAGAGAGATAGAGGGGCAGGGCACGGTAGTGAGAATGTACGAACCCTAGCATCTACCGCATGACCGAATCATAGAAAGTCATGCAATGGCCATGTATGTGCCAGAGGGCACTCCTAGGTCCAGCAGCAGCTTCATGACGCCAGAGGCTCCAGTCAAGGTGGGCTCGCATGACGTCTCCCCAGGTGAGGCCATTGTCATTTAATCTGTACATGTGTGTACAGAGTGTGGGAGACAAGAGGGCATGGAGCTGTGAGTGGCCAATGAACTTCAACACTCCCCCATGACCCGTAGGCAAGCAACCCACACACATGAAGAGAACAACAAGCAGTGTTGAACAGGAGTACCAGAGATGCACCATGAAAATCAACCTGGGTCATGCGGACAGGTGAGACAAACAGAGTGAACAACACTTTTGAAGACATTTCGGCTGAGGGCCTTAGTGAGAAAGTCAGCTCTCTGAGATCGTGTATCCACCCAAGCAACTTGGACAATGCGAGCAGCAATGCACTTGCGAACAAAGTGATGCTCCACGTTGATATACTTGGTACGTGAGTGATGTATGCCACTGTTCTTGGCAATGGCCTTTGTGCTTTGGTTATCACAGTGCAGAGTGATGCAACAGATAGGAACACGCAACTGTTGTAGCAGACGACACAGCCAGACAGCGTCACACGTATCTGTGCCAAGAGCAACATACTCGGCCTCAGCGGTGCTGCGAGCAACACACCCTTGTTTGCCAGTTTTCCAGGAGACTGCAGTTCCACCAACCAGGAAGATGTATCCAGTTCGGCTGCGTGTGTCAGAGTCATGTGCCCAGTCACTATCTGTGAAGCCGTCCACCACGACTGAGGATTGTGCATGAAAGTACAGCCCGACAGGAGGGGTGGAAAGAGCGTAGCGCACTACCCGCAGGGCAGCCTCAAGATGGTGCTCACGGGAGCACTGAGAGAACTGTGACAAGAAGTTCACAGCAAACACAATATCAGCACGCGTGGTGGTGGCAAGGTACATCAGGGAGCAAATGACCCGGAGGTAGTCGGTCATATCGACCATCTCCCCCAGTTTGGACAGCTCTAGAGACTTCAGTAGGGACTGGCCAGAGGGTGTCATAGGCGTGGATGCTGTGGGGACTGCTGTGAGAAGCAGTCCGAAGCGCTCCCCCAAGCTGCGCACATATGCAGCTTGGTGCACTTTCAGGGTATGACCTGCGCGATTACGCTCCAACTTCATGCCCAAGAAAACACGAGCCAGACCAAGGTCCTTCATCTTGTATGCCGCTTGGAGCAGAGACTTTGCAGCCGCAACAGATGCAGCATCAAAGGAGGCAATGAGAAGATCGTCCACATAGACAAGGATGGCAACGGGTGGCTTGGTGGAAGCACTGAGGAATAAAGCAGGGTCCATAGCACTTCTTCAAAAGCCTCTCTTTTCCAGGGTAGCTGTGATTTCTTGGTTCCAGCAGCGTGGGGACCGCTTCAGGCCATAGAGAGTATTGCGTAGACGCCACACTCGGCTCGTTCCATCAGAGAAGCCGGGCGGCTACACCATATAGATCTCCTTGTCCAACTTGCCATGGAGGAAGGCATTGTTGACATCCATCTGCTCAAGCTCCGTGTCATGCTAAGCGACAAGGGTGAGAAGAGCCCTAGCTGTGGTGTAGCAGCCGACTGAGGCAAAGGACTCGTCAAAGTCAACACCAGGGATTTGAGAGAATCCTTTTGCAGTGAGACGAGCCTTGTACTGTTCAACGGTGTTGTCAGGGTTCAGCTTGCGACGGTACACCCACTTGGCTGCAACCACCTTGCGACCCGGTGGGAGGTCCACGAGCTTGTACACATCATGCTCAGACAGTGAGTCGAGCTCGGCTTTCATGGCCTGCTCCCACAAGGGGGAATCAGAGGCCGTGCGGGCTGCCTGCACAGTCAAAGGTTCGGGCAGAAGAGGAGAGAGACTAGCAGCAGCAAAACACGAGGCAACATACCCAGCTACCGACGAAGAGAGAGCTGAGTGAAAATCTTGTTCAATGAGAGAGTAGCCAAGGGCTGTGCTGGGGTGCACCACAGAGGCAGCCGCAGACAATGCAGAGGTTGCAAGACCAAGAGCACGGAGACCAGGGTCACCAGAGACAACAGGGTGCGACTGAGATGGAAGTGCCCTGAGACGACCACCACACGTGTAGGGCGAGACTGGGGGGACAAACGGGACAAGCGCTGCAGAAGAGGGGGCAACAGAGCGTGGGTGAACAGAGACTGAAGGAGAAGGAGAATCAGCTAGGACAGAGGGCTCAGAGAGGGAAGGAGGCGGCGCGGACGTGGCACCAGGTTGAGAGGCAGAGGACAAGGTAGAGGGTGAGGACGAGCAAGCAGAGGGCTCAAGAGAGTCAGAATCAGAAGAGACAGGGGACTCCACACGCAGAGGGGAGTCCAAAGGCGCAGTGGAGGCCGAGGAAGAAAGCCCAAGGAGGGAGAGGAGCCCAGGGGCTTGGAGGATACAAGGGGTGTTGAGGGATGCACGGAGGGGAGAACAGAAGGCCCAGAGGGAAGAGGACCACCCCCACCCCGAGAGGACGGAGAGAGAGACCCACCGAAACGGGGAGTATCACGCTCAAACGAGTGTTCAAAGAAGAGAGCATCACAAGACTCAATGACACGACAATGTGAAGGATCCCAGAAGCGCCAAGCTTTGGAGAACGGGGAGACCCCGAGAAAGATGCACAAGCGACCACGGGGAGACATTTTACCATCCCGTTGGTCAGCCGGGATCCACACAGTGGCAAGACACCCCCTGACACAAGCAAGGCGGAGGTCAGCATACCGGCCCGTCCAGCATTCAAAGGGCGTGACAGAATGAGGGAGAGGGCCATGAGGAACCTGATTCCAGACCCAAGTCATGTAGGACATGACTTCAAAGGCAAACAAGGGGGACTGTCCAGAGGCAGAGAGAAGGGAGGGGACACCATCAGCAAGGGTTCGGTTCTAACGCTCAGACACGCCGTTCTGCTGTGGGGTGTAAGGGGCAGAGGTCTCAAGCCGAACACCACGAGACTCAAGGAAGCGAGAGGTGGGACCAAAGAATTTGCCACCCCGGTCGCTGTGAAAGACCCGCAACAAACGGAGACAGGCACGTTCAGCCTGAGGGAGCCAGGACTCAAGAACGTCAGTGACATCACTTTTGTTGCGAAGGGCAAAGACCCAGCGGTAGTGAGAGAAGTCATCAGTCAAACACAGGACATAGCGGCCGAGGCCACCAAGGAAGTCCTGGGGCAAGGGACCCATGACGTTATCATGAACAAGGTCAAGAGGATGGGAGGTAGTAGACTCAGCAATAGAGAATGGGGAGCGGTGCATTTTGCCAGTGGCACAGTCCAGACAGGAGGAGGTGTAGGGAGACGCAAATGTGGCAGGGTCAAGACCGTAGGCTGGCCGAAGTCGGAGAAGGCGCTGGATGGTGGCAGTGTGGATGTGACAGAGGCGACGATGTAGCATATCAGCATGGGCAGGTGAGAGCGACTGTGCAACCTGAACAAGAGCAGATGCAGCGGAAGACGATGGCAATATGAGAGGGACACGAAACAAACGGCCACAGCGCATACCACGGGGAACAATATGGCCAGACGAGCGGAGATAAATGGAGGCCAGGCCGCGGCTGGACGAGAAGTCCATGCCCTGGTCGTCAAGGGTGGTCACAGAGAGAAGGCAGACTTCAAGTTCGGGCACATAAAGCACATCAGGTAAGTAGACAGTACCTCCAGGGCCGACAAAGCGGACGCCACCGACACCTTGGACAAGGAGAAGTTGGCCGGAGCCAGTGCGCACAGAACGGACGGACCTAACGGAACCGATGGACACAAACGACAAACGAAATGAGGTCATGTGATGCGTGGCCCCTGAGACAATGATCCAAAGACCAGGGGATGCACGAGTGGATGGGAGAACAAGACAGACAGCAGCGCTGCCACAGGAGGAAATGGGAGAAGGGCTACCAAGACGAGTGGAGAACGTATGAGACTGCCACTACTCAATCCAGTCATGATCATCAGGCAAGACCCCCTGTACACCACCAGACGCAGCACCACGAAGGGTGGCATCGGACTCACAGACAGACACACGCGACTGGCCACTCACACTCTCACCTCCCTGAGAGTGAAGGTGAAGCAGTTCCGCTAGTCGATGCTCAAGGATGCGCTCCTCGTCACGGTGGTCAGAGGAGCGGTCCGAGGAGCGGTCGGACGAGCGGTCGGAGAAGTGACCATCGTCACGAGCCCAGGGAGGCACGGAGTTGTGAGACGATGGGGGACCGTAGTAAGGAGGTCTAGATGGCGGCGGTATCCAACCTCAGGGGCTGGCTGGGGGCGGTGACGGCTGAAGAGGGGCAAGAGTGGTGGAGAGCGCTGAAGCAGAGGAGGAGGATGAGGAAGACGCAACAGTCACTACTGCTGCTGGAGGAGGCGGTCACACCTATGCGGGCCCACTGAGCGTGCATGGATGATGCAAGACGTGCATCGTCATGAGGAGCCGGGCATTTGGTTGCAGAGTGCCCAGTGGAGCCATAGTTCTAGCAGGTGACGTCAGCGGTGGCGGGAGAGGAGTATTTGCCACCACGGCCACCCCCACGCCCCTCCCCTCCACGGCCACCCCCACGACCGGTGCCACCACCCTCCCCACAAGAAGCAGCCTGAGTGGGATGAGCTGCTGCATGAGAAGATGAGGAGGAAGAGGAAGTGGCTGTTGCAGGCAAGGAGGATGACAAGGTAATGACAGCAGCGAGTGCAGCACGGTGCATGCGCTTGTTCTACAGGGCATTCCACCAATCGGTAAGGCGAGAGGCAGTAGAGTCGTAGAGGGGACCGATCCCTGGCGGAGAGTCCGCAAGGACCGGGGGAGCAGCGAGCCGCTCGAGCTCTGCTTGAGAGACGTGAAGGTAAAGGTCAAAAATCTCAGGAATGAGGCCAGCAACAATGGAGAGGCGGGCCGAGAGAGGACCTGGAGCTGTCTTGCCAAGGTCACGCAGCAAGCGCAGACTGTGTGCCCAGTACTCATCTGAAGTCTCGTCTGCTCGCATCTGCAGGGTGTTGAATTGTAGAGTGAGTGCAATCAGGGCGGCATGCCCAGTCACAGTATTGCAGCGGCGAATGAGGGCATAAGCACCAACAGGGTTAGCAGGGGTGCCACGCGCGGGATCTGCATTGTACGTACCAATGCCGTCGAAAAGGCTCTCAGGTCCTGCATTGATGAGAGCCCACACAGCACGGATGGCCTCGGCAAGCTAGGGAACGAGCGGCGGCTTGGCAGGGGAGTAGTACTCCCAAAGCAGTTCACCTTGGGCCCACACACTGAAGCGTGTTTCCCAAGAGGTGAAGGCGAGCTTCGATGTGAACAAGGGTGGTGGTGTCTCGAAGTCCCTCTGCCTGGCAGGGAGAAAGACCCGGGCTAGAGTCGTGGCTGAGAGAGCGGGAGAGGAAGAGCTGGGGACACCACCATTGGGAGGAACAGAGGAGTCAGCTGATGCCGTTTCTTTAGTGGAAAGGACAGCAGCAAGGCCTGGGATGATGCGGAGACGCTCTATGACTAGTGTAGCTACAGCAGCGGCTAGCTCATGTTGAGCCTCACGGCCCTGTTGGAGTTCATCCTCAACCTTACGACGTTCTGCTTGGGCCTCGCCAAGGGGCGCCTGCAGGGCCTGCATTGTTTCCTTTGGCCCGAGCATGATGAGAAGGAGCAGGTGGAAATGAAGGAGAGAGTGAGAAGAGAGGAACGAGGGAAAGTGAAGTGTAATGCATTGCAGTGCATTGCAGAGCTCACCGAGCTAGTGGCGAGGCAGCAAGGTTAAGAGAGGGGACACCACGGCTGTAGCAGAGGAGAACAGCATAGCCACCCACCCGGCGACCGCCACAGTGAGGCACAGGAACCCCGTGACTGTGGCTCCTGCAACTGCGGCCGATGCCGATGCAACAAGAACGCCAGTGGAGTTGTGCGGTGTGAGCTCTTGAGGAGCGCCGGCAGGAGCCAGCACTACTGGTGCGGTGGATGCACGAATGGAGCCAAAAGCACTGGACGTTGTATCTACTGCAGAGGAGGCTACTGTGGCCACAAAGGCTGCTGCTACTATCACCTGTGTGGCGATGTTTGTAGTGGCGGCGGCAAGCAGTGTGAGAGATGCTGCAGCGTGCGCGTACGCCTCAGCTGCATGTCCAACCGCTGTCTACGTAGGGGCTCGGCAAGCCCTGGCTGTGGCTGCAAAGGTGGCGGCGGCACCAGCAGCTGCATCAAGAATGGCCCCAGCCAATCCAATGGAATCTGTGTGGACGGTGAGAACAGGTATCGCGCCGGGCACCTCGGGTGCCGCCGATGGTCCAGTTGATTCAGCTGCTGTGGGAGATGGAGTAGGAGCAGGGGCAGCTGCAGAGGAGGGGTTGGACGGCTGAGAGCCGCGAGGAGGGTGCATCCTTGGAGAGAGAGGTAGTGACGGTGGCAAATCGTCCGGCGTATAGACTTGCCGGTCTATCTCCTCCTGTTCGCACTCAGCTACTGCGGCAATCTCCTCATGCCAGTAGGAATTGTCTAGCATGTGAAACCATAGCGGAGTGTCGTCATCGGCGGGCAGGGGTTCTACAAAGACTCGCGGATCCTCCCACCCACGATCGGTGTAACGGGCTGTTGTATGCGGGGAGTCAAGTTCCTCGTCCGGCGGACCGTCGAGAGGCGGTGAATCCAGTGTGTCAGCATTGGGACTGCTGGTGCAGCCAAGAGAGAGTGCAGCCAAGAGAGAGTGCAGCCAAGAGAGAGTGCATCCGAGAGAGAGTGCAGCCAAGAGAGAGTGCATCCAAGAGAGATGGCTACAAAGAGAGAGTGCAGCCACGAGGGAGTGCAGCCAAAAGAGTATCGGCAAGGGCACTACTACGCGCACCGGTGTCGACATGCTGCGTGAGAGATGCGTGGCCTGGAGCTGGGAGGCACGACTTCCAGCTCGAAAGGGTGGCCGCACCGAGGTGCGGGACTGAGCTGCAAGAGACGGTGACGTCACGCCACCTGTAACCGCTAGAGAGGAGCGACACCGCACAGCACAGCAAAATGCATGACCCCGCAGATGCGAGAGTCCTCCTTGATGACGGTGGTGCGTGTGCTTGCGGCGGTCAGACTGCCGCTGCAGGTGAGCACATTTGGGCACCCGCTGCGAGCTCCTCCGTGGAGCTCTGAAGAGGTAGAGACCCGCTGCGCTGCTGTGGGTGCACTGTTGAGATGCACTTGCAGTGGCAATTGATGTGGCGCGAGTGCCGGATGATATGAGGCGGCAAGAGTGCCATGGGCTCGCACGAGGGAGAAGGACGCAATCCTCTCGCCAGCAGATAGGCGGCGGCAAGAACGCCGCGGATTAACTAGGAGGTGAGCGGCGGCAAAGACGCCGTGAGACGGGGCGGGTGAGCATGAGAGAGCACTAGGCACGCCATGGATGCGGTAAAAGCTTGCCTTAGAACTCACAACACACCAAGACAGTTAGAGTGGGGGGAGCGAGCGAGCTAAGCACCGGTGAGCACGCACTCACACCGAGCATCACGCTCGGGTGGGCAAGTGCCGCCACCCGGGGGTCGAGTCCGATCACTCGGTATTAAACCGAGGGCGGCTACTCACCAGTGCACGGCCAAAACCGGCACGGTGGCCCCCCTAAGGATCAGCACCCGGGAAATATGCAACTCCCCCAAAAACACTCAAAGGCAAGAAAGCACGATGCAGGGCATGACAGTGAGAATGTATGAACCCTAGCATCTACCGCATCACAAAATCATAGAAAGTCATGCAATGGCCATGTATGTGCCAGAGGGCACTCCTAGGTCCAGCAGTAGCTTCATGACGCCAGAGGCTCAAGTCAAGGTGGGCTCGCATGACGTCTCCCCAGGTGAGGCCGTTGTCATTTAATCTGTACATGTGTGTACAGAGTGTGGGAGACAAGAGGGCATAGAGCTGTGAGTAGCCAACGAACTTCAACACCCCCCCTCCTTCATGGGCTATCCGACCCATCTCTGTTGCTAGTTTTGTCAACTGTCGGAAACCTTTATGCATGTCCTGTCTATCCTCCAATTGCTCCGGCGGAACCAGTCATAGTAAAAAAATGAAGGAGAAATGGACACATCGTGAATCTCTTGAACAACAAAGACTTTAAAAGGAAAATTGTGTAGCCTTTAAAACCGAAAACCACCCAAAGCCCATTTTAAGGAAGCCCCTAAATCTTGAAATGTCATGGGCTTCCATTATTGTGCCATTTCGATGTGCAGTGAATAAAAATGTGCATGAAAACATATTACTATGTTATTTAATGTGAAGATGTCAATCTGAAAGGTAGACCATGTAAGAAGAGCCCTTTGGTGAGATTCAAGGACATTGCACCGATGTAATCTCTTGATGTGTGTGGCATAATGAGGTATTTTGACATGAAGTTACTTTATATGTGCTTCTCGTATTTTTTGGGCGAGAGAACCTGTGGAAAATGACATGCATTTGACATTCAGTATTCATGGGCCTCAAAAATCCTGTATTGTCTTTTTGTCTGCGACAAAGAAAATCAAGAAAATCTCCCATTGGTCGGTTTATGCCACGAACTGATGACAATGGGTTAGTATGCAATCCAAAAAAGGCGAGTAGCAGCTCGCAGCAGCACCTTGCGGCGGCGGTTACGAGCAGTGACAGCGTCCACCGGCGGCAGCAGCTTGCAGCAGCGGCGGCATCAGCAGCCGCGAGCAGCAACAGCAGCGCAGCAGCAGCAGCAAAAGCAGCAGTAGTACAGCAGCAACATTGCAGCTGCTAGAGCAAGAGCAGCAGCAGCAACACTGTAGCAGCGGCAGCGGCTACAGCAGCGCAATAGCAGTTGCGGCAGAAGCAGCAGCAGCAGACCCGCTGCAACAGCAGTGGCTGGCTTGCGTAGCACTGCTCTGCATAGCAGTGCTACTGCATAGCACCGCTGCGCAACTGCACAAAAGCTATGCAACACTGTGAAGGCGTGCACAGCCCCTATGTAGTCGCGAGCAGGGGACAACGAGGTCACCCCCACCGGTCACACGAAGTTTGCGTGACCTCACAGCCCCTACGTAGTCGCGAGTAGGGGACAACGAGGTCACCCCCACCGGTCACACGAAGTTTGCGTGACCTCCAAAAAAATGCTGGCGTAACATACGTCAGCATAAAAGAACGCTAGCGTTTTTTCGCTAGCGCAAAAACCACTGATGTCATCAACGGCTGTGCTGACGTCAGCAATTTTGGGGTCAAAACATCATTTTTTCTGAATGTTTCAACTCCTCGAGAAACGCTGTTGGTTTCTTGTTCGGGGCATTTTTGACGTTCGGCCCCATACTGAGCATTGCGATGGCACCAGTCCGTGACAAGGACAAAGGGCTAGTTGACCCCTCCTCTTCCTCCTCTTCGGGCGTTATGAGTCCGCGGTCGCAGTCACTTGCGATCGACGAGCTTCGTCGATCGCAGGACGAGATGCGCCGGTAGCAGCAGCGGCAGTCCGACGCGTTGCAGGAGATCACGGAGTTACTATGGGGTCGTTCGGGGGCCTCCCAACAGCCACTTGGAGGATCTACTGGAGTTGCACCATCTGTTCAACAGTCTACACCCTACATAGGGCCACGGCCTCAGCACCACTCATCACAGGTGAACACCTGGGATGAGGAGGAGGAGGAGGACGTAGAGGATGACCCATGCGAGCACGAGATTTGTGTGCCTGAGGAGCGCATACATGGGTTACGTCTGGGGTCGCAACCTCTCACTCCACCACCTTCTCGCCGTTAGGATCAGTCACGCAATTCAGCAGCATTCACTTTTGGTGGCGTTTCCCTCACTGGTGGGCTCCCCATACCCCATCCACCATCTCCCGAGCCTGAGGTCACCCTTTCCACGAAGCGGCGACCGAAGGACCTTGAGACACCTCCACCTCATTACAATAGCGACAAGGGCTTCGATTGCTGGGAGACCTTATTTCAGGTGTGGGCCGATTCTGAGGGCGTCTGGCCCTACTACCACAGCCATTACCAGACCCGCGACGCTCACAAGGTCCAGACAGCAGCGAGAAGGATGCACGGTCTCCTCTACGCCATGCCGCTGGAGACTGTGGTCGACTTCCGACCCTTCATCGGTGAGACCGTGACCGGGACTGAAGTAGATTCGCGTCAGGGCTGGGAGCTGGCCCTGACACTTCTCTTTACGGAGACACATGCCACGAGGGCGGCCCGACTACGTGATTTTCACTCCCTCCGTCAGGGTCCCACGGAGCTTGCAGCTGACTACTGGAGGCGCGCGATGCGCCTTTACACGCGCCTTGGGACCGATGGCGGGTCGCAGTTGTCGGCACTCGACACCATCATGATGGAGGCGAATTTAAACCACCTGAAGCTCTTTACGGGCTTCGACCGTGTGTCTCTCTCTGAGTTGTCGGAATCACGAGAGCTGCTTCCTTAGGCCCATCGCTACTTCATCTAGGCCACATCGGCTCATGAGGCTGCCATCGCCCATCAGCAGAGTCCACTTGTTGCAACAGTGACTACGACCCCTCCTACGCCTCTGTCCCAGGTCACGAGTCCCACCTCCACCGCTTCCTCCTCCTCCTCCTCTACCTCAAGCGACCACACTCAGGGCGTTGCAGAGGCCGCACAGGAGAAGAAGGGGAAGAAGTGACGTGGGAAGGGACAGCAGTAGCAGCAGCAGCCGGCAAATAGTGGCAGTGGACGTTCTGTCCACTGCTACAACTGTGGAGGCGCTCACCGCTAGACGGAGTGTGAGCAGCCCCTTGACTGGACTCAGATCATGCGCGGCCTTCAGGCGGCGCACACGCAACGGATTTTCTCAAGTGACACACAGACCGAGCGCACCACGACCACGACCTCAGTAGAGGCATCCGTTTCACCGGGCGACATCGGTGATGTGGACCCTCTGGATTGCATGATCGTGTAGCTTTGTCAGCTGCTGGCGCTTCGTACTCAGGGAGGTGCGAGAGTGTTGTCACAGCCGAGTGGTCCCGAGACAGCTTGTCTTACTGTGTCTGTTGCCCGTGATGATGTTTGTGGTGGAGCTCAGTGAGCTTGCAATGAAAATGGACCTGACAATACCGACTTGCTTGACGGGTCACAGATCTGTGTTGTTCATCGTTGTCCTGAGTTCTCTGCTGAGTGTCCAGCAGAGGCAGAGTGTTCTGTGGCATCTTGCTCAGTGTCGATGACTGGTCGTGAGCCGAGTGGCACCTGGATTATTGACTCTGGTGCCACCCATCACATGACCTGTCATCGTAGTGACTTCGTTGTGCTCGGTCCCGTTGCGTCCGTTCGGTCCGTTCGCACAGGGTCTGGTCAGTCGTTGCCTATGCAGGAAGTTGGGGTTGTGCGGTTTAATGGTCCGTTTGGCCCCTTGTACATTTCTGATGTGCTCTTTGTCCGTGCTCTTGAGCTCAGCCTGCTCTCTGTTCGTGCATGTACCAGATGGGTCTCACTGTTGAGCACACTGTTGACTCTGTCATAATTACTGCTCGTGACACACCTGCCATCGTGCTTCGTTCTTCTGTTGTTGATGACCTCTATCATGTGTCTCATTGCATTCCATCTTATTTCTCGACTCCTCTCTTCTCTGCATGTGTTTTTCACTGGTGTTCTCTCCCCTGCTCACCCGTGCTTGTTACATTGTCGCCTCTGCCATGTGAGCTAGCACACTGTGTCCAAGCTCATTCGAACTCAGCCAGCCCTTGGTCTTGACGCGGCTTCCTTTGAGAAGCCGTCCAAGACCGATGGTCTTTTTTGTGCGCAGGGTAAGGTGCACTGCCCAAACTCCTCGTCCCGCGCACTGTGCCCACTAGAGTTGGTCCACTCGGACCTTCTCGGTCCTCTCCCAGTCGAGTCCCTCTCTGATCGGGGTCGATATGTTCTCACCCTGACCGATGACTTCACCCGGATGCGGTGGGTCTACAGCCTCCGCCACAAGAGCGATGCAGCGCTGGCGGTCCACTTGTGGCTTGTGATGGCTGAGCGTCAGTCTCGTCACACCTTGCACACGTTCCGCTCAAATCGTGGTGGCGAGTTCTTAGGCGAGATGGATGCCTACTTTGCTGAGCACGGTATCTTTCACCAGCTTTACGCCCCTGCTACACCACAGCAGAACGGTGTGTCTAAGCGTTGGAACCGCACCATGGAGGATGCGGTTTGCGCTATGCGGTCTGAGTGCGGTCTACCGGAGTCCTTTGCCTTTGAGGGCTTCTCCTACATGACGTGGGTCTTCAACCGCTTGCCGCATGGTCCACTTCCAGACCATGTCACGCCGTACGAGTTGTGGTTCGGCCATCGTGCTGATCTCTGTCTCGCCCGCGTTTCGGGGTCCCTCGCCTGTGTCTGGTACACCGAGGACCAGCAGGGGTCCAAGGTCTCACCTCGGGGACGCATGTGTACCTTCCTCGGCATTTCCACGCGGTCAAAGGCCTGGTGCTTTTGGGACCCTGCTCGCCATCGCATTGTCGAGTCTTGAGATGCTCTCTTCTTTGAGGCTCTCACCTACCGCGACTTGTCCAGCATTCTGTCGCTGGCCGCCGACCACGTTCCTACTTGTGTGGCCTTCCGGTGTATGGGCGACTCTAGTCCTGCGGATGGGTCTGTCTGGGCCTCCTCACCTGCGGTCCGGTCTCCGGCTGCTGACGATCCGGCCATCGTGGCTGTGGGTCCAGTAGCCTCATCAGTCCCATCTCACACACCTGATCCCGTGCCGGTGTCAAACCCCTCCGGCACACCTGATCTCGTGCTTGTATCGGTCCCCTCTGACATAGCTGATCCCGTGCCAGTGTCAGACCCCTCTGGCGCACCTGATCCTGTGCCGGTGTTAGACCCCTCTGGCACACCTGATCTCGTGCCAGTGTCTGTCCCCTCTGCCACACCTAATCCCATACGAGCGTCAGTCCCCTCTTGCAAACATGACCTCGTGCCAGTGTCAGTCCCCTCTATCACACCCACTCTCGTGCATGCACCTATTTCCCCTGCGGCTCTAGCCCAGCAGCTTTCTCCGCAGCCTAAGGTGAGCACCTCAACATTGGGCTACTCCCGTGAGCCCGGTAGTCGTCTTTGACCATTGGCCTCTAGGGCTCAGCGGACCGATGACTCAGCGCCTTGACGCCTGACTCGTAGTGTTTAGAGTGGCGAGCCTGGCACGAAGGCCCTTGGCTTCACTGTCGAGGCAGACACCACTGAGGTACATCCAGCATGTCCTGTTAGCCACGAGTTGGTCTCCCAAGAGTTCTTGGTCGCTTGCGATGCTGCAGCCGGACCTTGTCGTGGTCAGACCGAGTCTAGAGGCGTGTGTCTTAGCCACCCAGAGCTCTCCCTCGACGATGCCTGATCCAGGCACGTTGAAGGAGGCACTCTCAGCTCACGATGCAGACTTATGGCATGCTGCTTGTGAGGATGAGCTGAGAGCCATCCGTGAGCACGGTGTCTATGAGATTGTCGACCTCCCGCCTAGGCGGAAGGCTGTACAGGCCAAGTGGGTCTTTTGCAAGAAGGTGAAGCCTGATGGCACATTGGATTGCTTCAAGACTCGCTTGACGGCCAAGGGGTTCTCGCAGGTTGAGGGGGTAGATTTCACTGACACCTTCGTGCCCGTTGGCCGCATAATCACCGCTCGCGCTCTGTTCAGGGTTGTTGCTCACCATGACTGAAAGCTGCACCAGATGGACGTGAACAACGTGTTCCTCCATGGCATCTTAGAGGAGGAGATCTACATGATCCAGCCACCTGGATTTGAGGTCGTGACAAGGTCTGGCGCTTGCACAAGGCCTTGTACGACCTGAAACAGTCACTTGGAAATCACCGACACACTGACACGTGCCGTCTCCTTCTATGGAGGCTCTGAAGGAGGCCAAGGCAGTTCTCCAGGCTTCCCACAGGATGAAGGACCTTGGTCCTGCAGCTGTGTTTCTTGGGATGGAGATCATGCGTGATTGTCAGCGACGGATACTCTTGTTGTATTAGGCACGTTACGCCCGTGTTGTGGAGGAGCGGTTTGCTGACCTCCTGGGTGCAGTTCCTACAGCCTCCACCCCCATCACACCTGCTGGGCAGGATGCTCTGAAGGTGGATGATCCCACAGACCTGGGGGAGACAGTGGACGTGACCCTGTGCTTGCGCTTGATTGGCTCTTTGATGTACTTGGCCACTACCACACGACCCGACATTGCCTTCGCCGTCAACCTCCTTGCAAAGGTTTCACAGTGTCCTCGGGCAAGAGCCCTTCACGGGGCTGTGCGAGTGGTGCGGTACATGGTATCCACACCGTACCTTGGAATCTGCTTTTGACAGCAGTGTTCGGTGGTAGTCGACGACTACACAGACAGTGACTGGGCGTGGAGTCTTGATGGGCACAGTCGGACAGGCTACGTGTTCCTGCTTGGTGGCACCGCTGATCGTGGCGCAGTGGCAAGCAGGGTTGTATCGCACGTAGCTCATCAAAGGCTGAGTATGTTGCTCTTGGGGCTGGGGCTGCTGAGGCGGTGTGGCTGTAGCGTCTATTTTGTGAGTTGCGTCAGTCTGTGCCTTGCATCGTTCTGCGTTGTGACAACCAGAGTACTCTTGCCATTGTAGAGAACTCTGGTGTGTTTCATGCACGCACGAAGCACATTGCTGTTGACCATCACTTTGTGCGTGGTCTTGTGGAGCGACAGGTGATCTCCGTCATCTGGGTCGGCACGGACATGTAGCGGGCTGACTTCTTGACCAAGGCACTTGCACACGGAAAGTTCATGGTGGCCATTCAAACTGTCGGGCTTTGCCCCTTGCCTCAGAGTGGCTGAGAGTGGAGTGTGTGAGCATTGACTGTTGAGCATCTTGTTGCGCACCTGTGTCAGTTCTGCACGTATATGGAGATGCGTACCATCGGGTCATGGGAGAGTGTTGTGATGAGAGTTGTACCCGTTTGTTTGTACAGCTTACTGTGACCACTCGGCAGTGTCCATGCTCATGCAGATCCCTGATGCGGGTCCAGCTGGCGCCTGAGCACTGACGGGTGGTGGCTCCATCCACCAGAAGCTACCAGACGGCTGCCACGACGTCTCGGGTGCTTGCTGGGGTGCTCTGTAGCTTTTCTATAGACGCTAGAGTTTTGCATTTTCTGTCGATCAATCGATGCCGGACTTGTGCGTGTGACCAGTCATAGCATCCGGCTCAAGATTCTGCATCTCTAGGTTTAGACGGTGTTGCTTTTGGATGCCTGTGCGCGGAATTACAGCCAAAATAGTGGTTTGAGCCGGATTTAGGACAAACTTACACTACTGCGTGCATCACCCGCCGTACGCCGCGGCATGTATTTATGTTGTGTGCTTGTCATTTGTCATTTATCTCTGCATTACTAAGCTATTGGAGCTAATGAGACTTTGCGCGTCTCCCTAGCCTCATCCTTGCTGTTTCTTGCACCTGCTTTCTTGCTAGTGCGCCTGCTAACTGGATAGTGTCGCCACGTCAGCAGTAGCAAGGTAAGGAAGCTTCCTAGCAATTTCTCATCTTGCTCTCTCTCTCTCTCTCCCCTATCTTTCTCTCTCTCTCTCTCTCCTCTCTCCCCCTCTCTCTCTCCCTCCCCCTTCCCCT
>SZWC01006263.1:45157-55210 GCA_023375785.1 Penium margaritaceum | reverse complement strand
CCCCTCCCTCCCACTTGTTGGTTTTCATGCATCTCTCATTGTACTCTGTTGTGTCCTCCTGGCTTGTGTACATCGGCGTGCAGATGACTGACGGCAAGACTCGACGCTGCTGGAGGGTCGCTCGGTGGAGTTGACGCGCGCTGAGGCCCACTCACCGTTCGCTGGAGCCTCCTCCCTTCGGCGATGCGCTCAGCTCCATCGGCAGGCCTCCTTGGCGGTCGGGCCACCAGCGGTCACTGCCACTATAGATGTTGTCTGTATGCACCCAGCGCTGTGCTTGATTGTGGTATTGCGTCTGCAGCATCATGCTGTGCCTAGGGTCCATGTCTCCTGCTGTGTGGCCCAATTTGGCATCACTGGCTGTCGTAGGCACTGCCTGGATTCGGGCAGCCATAACACTTGCTGCTATTTTTCTAGCTGATTCTGAATCAGCTAGAAAAATAGCAGCAAAGACCGCATGACTGTGTTCGCAGCTTCCGTATTATGGTATCGTCTAGTTTTCAGGCAAAACGGACGACGCCCGGGTTTTGGGTTGTCGGGCGTCTGGCAGGGCTCACCGAGAAAACCCTGCCTGCCAGAAAATAGGTCTAGGACTATTTTCTGATTGGCTGGTTAGCTGAGTAACAAGTTCTACACTAGTGGGGGGGAGCTAGAACTTGGAGGGGTCTCCCATTATTGCTCATTCTTGATTGCTAATCAGTTACTTTCAGTTTCCAGCTGCTTTCTGGTGCTAACACTAGCGCGCGCACTTCTGAGTAACAAACCCAGAGCTTCCAGACTTTGTCTCTAGAGTACCAGACTGAGGGGGCAGCATACTTAAGCAACGAGCGTGGAATCCCGCACGCTACATCAACAACGCTGCTGCCCCAACCTGCTGCCTAGCATTCCTGTCTTCGTATCAGAGCCAGAGCGTAGCAGTAGTAGCAGAAGACTGACATACAGGTGCCAGACAAGGCCGGTAGAGCCCCATACGTGCCAGTGCAGGGGAAATGCTGTCGGATGTTTTCCGACAGTATTGACCCGCCTAGTGGCGGCGTCAGATTTTTTCCCACGGCCACTGGGCCAGGGGAAATGCTGCCGGATTTCTTCCGCTAGCACTGACCCCCACGCTTGACGCGAGGAGGTGAGCAGCAGGCCACGTCAGGCGCTTGCTGGTGACGACGCACGCTGCGACGTCCTCCAGGTGTGACTGACAGCAGCTGCTAGCATCAGCAGCAGCAGTTTGCCGCGGCAGCGAGCAGTGGCAGCAGTGGCTAGCACCAGCAACACACAGCAGCAGCTCGCACCAGCAGCTGCAGTAGCTCGCAGCATCTCATACCAGCAGGTGCCCGCAGCACCAGTAGCAGTAGCAAGCAGCAGCTGACAGCAGTAGCAGCTTGTAACAGCTCGCAACAGTAGCAGCCGGCAGCAGCAGCAGTGGCAGCGAGCAGCAGCCGGCAACAGCAGCAGCTCGCAGCAGCTTGCAACAGCAGCAGCAGCTCCGGCTGTAGCGACAGCCGCAATAGTAGCAGCCGCAGCTGCCCGCAGCCCGCTGCGAGCAGCGAGCTGCTGGCAGCGAGCTGCTGGCAGCGATCTCCCTTCTCGTAGCGAGCAACAAGCAGCGAGTAGCGAGCAGCGAGCTCGCTGCTCGCGGCTCGTCGTTCGCAGCAAGCAGCGAGCTTGCAGCGACGAGCAAGAAAAGAAAAGGAAAAAAACAAAGGGATCCCCCGCAACCGCAGCAACAGCAGCAGCAGCGGCAGCAACCGAAGCAGCAGCAGCAGCCGCAGCCACAGCCGCAACAGTAGCAGTAGCAGCCGTAGTAGCAACAGCAGCCGCAGCCACAGCCGCAGCAGCAACAACAGCACCAGCAGTAGCAACAGCAGTAGTAGCAGCAGCAACAGCAGTAGCAGCAACAGTAGTAGTAGCAGCAGCAGCAGCCACAGGGGCTGCAGCCCCGAAACAGCGGCTACATCAACCGTTGCTGACATCATCGGCCGTCTGCTGACGTCACTGCTAACGTCATCAACAACAACAAAAAAAGACACAGTAGCACTGTACACATCGTAGTAGCCTCTACCCATGTTGACCCGGGGTTCCGAGGTGACCCTGTCACCGCGGCCGCGAAACCCCGGTCCACATCGAGGGGGCCTCGATGTGGACCACGTTCGGGTTCGCCAAAAAACGTGAGATGGGGTCCTCAGACGCGTGGCCTGGCCACACCCCACTGACCAGCCCTACCACGCGGAGCCCCACCGCGGTGCCCCCCCCTCCCTATCCAGCCATCACCCCTCCCTCGCACCTCCTCGTCCACACATTTGGTGTTCTTATTTATGTCTCAAACCCATGTCATGTTAGGGTTTGATATATTGTTTTGAAATCGATGTACCATGGTTTGCATTCCAACGATTTCTGACACAATGTCGATGACATATTAAACTAACACGCATGAATAACAACCGTCGACTCCGGATTCTCGGGGTCAGCTTCCCACCACTTGGACCCCCGCCGCCCTCCCCCGTGCGAGTATGGGTTTGAATTTCAAACTTTTGAAGATTCCTTACACGTGGCAGATATGGATGGTGCGACAAGGTGGCAATAAGTAATATTAGCCAATGAAACTGAAGGATGCTGCCACCTTATCGGTTTTGACTGTTCGAGTTTAATAATTTCAACTGCCATACTTTGACATATTTGTCTTTAACATTCTTATGTTGAAATTAGTTTTCTTAATTAAACTCAAGGTTAAAATGCATTTGCAACGGGTTCCCTGTGAAAAACTTGCCGCACGGTTTGCGATATCTAAAAGGGCTGACTGTGAAAACAAAAATGTTCGTTTAGTCGCTGGTCGTCGATCCTTCGGTTGTTGCCCATCGATTGACTTTGTCGATTGTTCGTCCGCCGTCGATCGTCCGACCATCGTCGATTGATCGACCGCGTCAATCGTTCGACCGTGGTCGATTGCTCGACCACTGTCAATCGTTCGTCGACCGTTGCAGGTCGATTGATTGACCGCCGTCGGTCGATCGGTTGCCGTCGATCAATCGACCGCCGTCGAAAAGTCGTAAGGCATAAATGTCCCACTTACGACTAAACACGTAAAAGTGTGGCCAAATGAATGAAACAGTTCATAGTCTACCCCGCTTGTCACAAATTATGAACGTAAAAAATCCGATATCATTTTATTGGTCATAAAACAGCATAATTATGAATTATAAAAGTATTTATTTCTCCTAAAGTGGCATAGATTGGTACATTTTAACATTTTCCCCTGATGCCGAGGTACCGGGGTGGCCGATGTGGCCGATGTGCCATCCATCACCCCGATGTGCCGAGGTGCACATCGATGTGCCGGGGTTCGGGGTGGCCAGGTCAACACGGGCCTCTGCTGACGTCAGCCATCCTCGGCTGACGTCACTACTGACATCAACAGCACACAACAAAAAAAATAAAAAACAAAAGGGGGAAGAGAGGCACCTAAAGCCACCATGGCAAACACTCCCCCCTTTGAGGAGGGGTCCTCCTCTGTTGGGAGGATCCCCAGCCCCCCTTTCCTACAGCAGCTGCAGTAGCTGCAGCAACAGTACTAGCAGCAGTAGCAGCAACAGCAGCAGCAGTAGCAGCAACAGCAGCAGCAGCAACAGTCCTCTGGCATTGTTGGCGGCAACCCTGACCCCTTGGCTGCTCTTCAACAACAGTTCGTCGCCTTGATGCAACAGCTCGCAGCGCTGTAGCCATTGGCCTCCTAGTCTGCCACCAGTCTACTGCCACCATTCGTCCCTCCCAGGCACGCCTGCCCCGCTGTGTCTGCTGCTACGCATGACCTGGTACAGCAGCAGACTCAACGCCAGCAGCAGACGATGACCTCCGTCCTTGGCCCCACTCTGGGCGCCGGCCGCAGGCAGAAGGACTTTGAGACGCCGCCCCCGCCACTTCAGGCCGGCGAGCAGTTCCGAAGCTGGGAGCTCAGCTTCCGGATCTGGGCGCAGGGTGAGGGCCTGTGGGCATACTACACCCTCCCGTATGACCCCACCCAGGCCAACCAGTTGTATGACGCTGGTCGCACCGTCCGTGCCCTAGTCCCAGTCGCCCCTCCGGCTTCCAGCCTTGCCCTAGAGCCTTTCCTCGGCGACTTCACCGCTGGCGCCACCCCGGACCCTGCAGCCGCGTGGCATATCCTCACTCGGCCCCATCGCCTGTCCATCGAAGCTGAGACCAGCCGTCTGCTACGGGAGTTCAAATCCCTGCACATGGGGGAGACCGAGACGGTAACCGCCTACTGGCAGCGGGTGGAGGACATCCTTCGTCGCCTCGGCACCTCTGTCCCACCCCCTCTGGCCGCGATCCTTACCATCAAGCGCGGTGCCACCGCCGCGTACGCGGATGTCTTCGTTCACTACCCCCAGGACATCCTCTCCACCATGGCGGCCCAGGGCACCATCATGCCTTGGGCGTACGAGCTCTTCCTCCGGATTGAGGAAGCTCGTCTGGAGTCCCGTCTCCAGCACACGGAGGCCCTCGCCTCCCCTGCCGTCGCCTCCGTGGTCGTCGCCTCCCTCGTCGCAGCTACCTCCACCAGCTCTTTGTCGCCGGGGAAGAAGAAGCGTCGGGTCAAGAAGGGCAAGGGTCAGCAGCAGCAGCAGCAGCAGCAGCCGACGACCGGGTCCAGTAGTGGTGGCTCGGTCTGCCACAACTGTGGCCAGCCCGGGCACTGGTGGTACACGTGCCCTCTGCCGACAGATGAGGCGCGCGTCATCGCCACCATGCGTTGCGAGCGGGAGCACAATCTCGCCTCTGCCGCCGTCGCTGTCGCCAGTCCTGACGCCTCGGCCCCGTCCAACGGTTCCACTACTCCGGCGGCTCCACCAGTCCCACAGATGCCACCTCCGCAGCAGCACCATCCGCAGCCGTCGGAGCCTCCGGTTTCTTCACCGGTGCAGTCCTCCTCCTACCCGAGCTCCGGTGCCATCACCCCGCACTTGGTCTACACTCCCGGGCCGTCATCCCGTGAGTGTCAGTTGGAGTAGTTCATCACGCTCCAGCTCGGCCTCCCTCACCCTCCTCCCTACGGAAGTGCGATTTGCGTCACTTCCTGCTCTCCTGCCCTGCCTTGCCTGACTGAGACTGAGCTGCGGTCGTGTCCTACTTCCTAGTCTGTCTCGTCGCCCTCCGTGGTCTCCTCTACCCCCTTCCCTGACGACGTCGCGTGGCCAGATGATTGGTAGTCTCGGTTCGCGCCCCCTTCCACCGCGTCCGCGTCTCTTGCTTGCTGCCACCTTATCGTTAGCGACCTGGCAACTCCGGTCCAGGACCCTGCCGAGACCTGCATCATCAACTCAAGGGCCACGCATCACATGACGGCCTCTCGCGAGGCCTTTAGTATGCTCGGTCCTTTTGGCAATGTCTCCGATGTCCGGACGGGCTCCGGACAGGTGTTGCCTGTCCGCGGCGTCGGTGTCGTTCGTTTTCGTGGTCGCGCCGGTGATGTTTTTTTGACCGATGTCTTCTTCTTCCCCGGTCTTGAGCTCAGCCTCCTGTCCGTGACTGCCCTTGACCGCATGAGCATGGACGTTGTGCACTCGCGTGGTGTTGGCACTATGTCGTTGCGTCCGTCCGGTCTTGTCATCCTGCATGCCACCGCCCGTGGCAACCTATGGCATGTTCCTCCTCTGTCCTCCTCCCCTTCCGTCCCCTCCCCGTCGGCCGCCACATGCCATGTGTTTGTCACCAGCATGCTCTCTCCGCGGCACACCCGCCTCTTGCACCGCCGCCTTTGCCACGTCCACTCTGCTGCCGTAGACAGCATGCTCCGCACCCAGCCGGCCAAGGGACTTGACCCGGAGACTTTCCCTCTCCCGTGCCCCACAGAGTGAATGAATTGCGCTCAGGTAAAGATGCACTGGTCCACCTAGCCTCTGTCCTCCTCCCATGCGTCCGCCCCTCTCAACTTGGTCCATTTTGATGTCATGGGCCCTCTCCCCACCGAGTCCGTCGGCGAGCATGGTCGCTACGTCCTCACCCTCACGGACGACTACTCTCGCTACCGCTGGATCTTCTGCCTTCAGCAGAAGAGCGATGTTGCCCCCACCATTCAGGACTGGCTTGTCCTGGCGGAGCGCAAGTGTTGTCGGCCTCTTTGCCGCTTTCGCTCCGATCGCGGTGGTGAGTACATGGGTGAGACCACCACTTTTCTCGCCTCTCGTGGTATCCACCACGAGACGTCCGCGCCTTACACGCCTGTCCAGAATGACGTCTCCGATCGGTGGAACCGTACCATGGCCGACGCCGTTCGTACCATGCGGGTTGAGTCTGGGCTTTCCGATGGCTTCTACTTTGAAGCCATGGCCTACATGACATGGGTCTAGAACCGGATTCCCCACAGTCCCCTTCCCTGCTCGTCGACGCCGTACCAGCATTGGTGCGGTCAGCGCGCTGACCTCCGTCCGGCTCGCGTCTGGGGCTGCGTGGCCATTGTGTGGCTCCCCGCTTCACAGCAGGGCGGCAAACTCGCCCCCCGCGGATATCCCTGCACCTTCCTCGGTGTCTCTCGTCACTCCAAGGCATGGCACTTCTGGGACCCATCCCGGCACTGCATCGTCGAGTCCCGCAATGCTCTCTTCTTCGAGGACTTGTTTCCCCGCGACCTCATCCGCTCCGGCTCGTCCGTGTCCCTCCCGTCGCGTGGGGGAGTGGTGAGTCCGTCCTCTGTCCTGTCACTTCCGGGTGACACATCATTCAGTTCCTCTCAGCCGGTAGCCCTTGTCGCGTCCTGTGGCCCCCTCGGGCCAGCAGCCCCAGTCGCGCCCGCTAGCCTCTCTGGACGAGCAGTCCCCGTCGCGTCCGCTGGCCCCTCCGAGCCAGTAGTCCTAGTTGCGTCCGCTGGCCCCTCCGAGTCAGCTGCCCCAGTCGCATCCGCCGGCCCCTCCGGGCCAGCAGCGCTTGTCGCGTCCGCTGGCCCCTCCGGGCCGGCAGCCCCAGTCGCGTCCGCTGGCCCCTCTTGGCTAGCAGTCCTAGTCGCGTCCACTGGCCCCTTTGGGCCAGTAGCACCTGTCGCGTCCGCGGGCTCTTCCGGACCGGTAGCCCCAGTCGCAACCGTTGGCCCATCCGGGCCAGCAGTCCCGGTCGCGTCCGCTGGTCCCTCCAGGCCAGTAGCCCCGTCCGCCTCCGTTGGCCCATCGGACTCAGTGCCATCTCCTGCCCTACCGCACTACACACGTGGCCCAAGAGGCAACCTCCGACCCAGGCCGACAGTGAGCACGCAGGCCGTTGCACCGCATCCCGCGGCGCCTCGACCCCCTGTGGCCCCACGTGTCTCCTCCACTCCCACGGTCATGAGTGGGGACCCTGGCACCACGGCTCTCAGCCTGACCACTTTGGCCATCATTGCAGACCTTTACCCAGGCTCCACACTGGGCTACGCCATGCTTCATCCTAAGCATCGGCATGCTATCGGGACTGCACTCGCACACATCCCACCTGGAGCTCGTGATGCACACGCTCTCTCAGTCCGCTCCACAACACGCCGGAGGATGCAGCCACCCTACGCGAGGCTCGAGCCTCTCCTGAGGCCGCGCATTGGGATGTTGTCTACGCCGACGAGCTCACTACCATCCAACAGCACCATGTGTATGACCTCATCAACCTCCCTCCAGCTCGGAAGGCCATTGGTGCCAAGTGGGTCTTTTGGCGCAACTGGAAGCCTCACGGGTCCTTGGACAAGTATAAGACCCGCCTCACAGCCAAGGGATTTGCCCAAGTCCCTGGGGTTGATTACGACCAGATCTTTCTCCCAGTCGGCCGGTTCTCCACTAGCCGGGCACTCTTCAGCCTGGTTGCCCAGCATGGGTGGGAGCTACATCAGATGGACGTGCGCAACGCGTTCCTCCATGGCTCACTGAAGGTGAGGAGCTCTACATGGTGCAGCCCCCAGGCTTCGATGACGGCACTGGGAGAGTTTGGCGGCTGCGGAAGGCCCTCTATGGCCTGAAGCAGTCACCTCGGTGCTGGGACCAGGAGATCAGCAGCACGCTCCTCCGTGGCGGCATCCAACGCAGCACCGCTGACCCCGCACTGTTTGTCAGTCCGCGAGGTCAGACCTTCACTGTAGTTCTCGTCTACGTCAACGATCTCCTCATTGCGTCGCCAGACACGGCTGCCATCCAGCGTGTCAAGGACTTGCTGCATGCTGCCTACCAGATGAAGGATCTCGGGTCTGCCCGAGTCTTCCTGGGCATGGAGCTCGAGCATGATCGATCCCAGGGCATCCTGCACGTCCACCAGGCTACTTATGTGCAGACCCTGTCCACTGGCTTCGCCAAGGACCTGTCCCTCATGCCGAACGCATCTTCACCCATGTCACCTGATGGCCAAGTGAAGCTGAAGAGTCCTCACCCAGCTGTTGTGGGGGAGCCAGGTTACGTGACCACATATCTGCCGGTCATCGGGTCACTGATGTTCCTGGTAACGACGACGCGCCCAGACATCGCGTTCGCTGTCAACCTCCTGACCCAGTTCTCTCAGGAGCCGCGTCACCTCCACTTCAAGGCCGCGATCCGAGTACTGCGCTATGTTGTCTCGACTCCTCAACGAGGTCTCATGTTCCGCCGCCAGCCGTCCGTCGTCGCGGTGGGCTACACCGACAGTGATTGGGCTGGCATTCCAGACCGTAAGAGTCGTACGGGCTGGATCTTTCTGATCGACGGCACAGCTGTGTCCTAGCGCAGTGGCAAGCAGGGATGCATTGCACGCAGCACTGCTTAGGCTGAGTACGTGGCCCTTGGCTCAGGCGCGTGTGAGAGTGTGTGGTTGCGTCGTCTATTGTCCGAGTTGCGTCAGTCTCTCGCATCCATCACGTTGCATTGTGACAATGAGAGTTCCATGGCCATTGCCGACAATGACGGCGTGCATCACACACGCACAAAGCACATCAACGTTGAGTATCACTATGTGCATTCGTTGTTGCATGGCAACAGCGTCAAAATTGTGTGGGTTGAGACAGCATGGCAGCTGGCTAACTTCTTGACCAAGGCACTGAAGCGCGACTCGTTCAAGAAAGCTGTGAGTTTGGTCGGCGTGTGTCCGTGAGTGGCTCTCTCTCTCCTTGCTTGCATTTCTGCGTGGCCTGGGGGAGTCTGGTCGTTGACTGTGTCTCTACCCGCACATGTGCACTACGCCTGTGAGTCATGGGGGAGTGTTGGTTTTCGTGCATCTCTTATTGTACTATGTTGTGTCCTCCCGGCTTGTGTACATCGGCATGCAGATGACTGACGGCGAGACTCGACGCTGCTGGAGGATCGCTTGGTGGAGCCGACTTGCGCTGAGGCCCACTCGCCGTTCGCTGGAGCCTCCTCCCTCCGGCGATGTCCTCAGCTCCATCAGCAGGCCTCCTCGGCAGTCGGACCACCGGCGGTCTCTGCCATTGCAGATGCTTTCTGCATGCACCCAGCGCTGTGCTTGATTGTGGCATTGCGTCTGCAGCATCATGCTGTGCCTAGGGTCCATGTCTCCTGCTGTGTGGCCCAATTCGGCATCACTGACTGTCCTAGGCACTGCCTGGGTTTGGGCAGCCATAACTCTTTGCTGCTATTTTTCTAGCTGATTCTGACCGCACGACTGCGTTCGCAGCAACGGTATTATGGTATGGTCCAGTTTTCAGGGAAAACGGACGACATCCGGGTTTTGGGCTGTCGGGCGTCTGGCAGGGCTCACCGAGAAAACCCTGCCTGCCACAAAATAGGTCTAGGACTATTTCCTGATTGGCTGGTTAGCTGAGTAACAAGTTCTACACTAGTGGGGGGGAGCTAGAACTTGGAGGGCTTTCTCATTGTTGCTCATTCTTCATTGCTAATCAGTTACTTTCAGTTTCCAGCTGCTTTCTGGCGCTAATACTGGCGCGCGCACTTCTAAGTAACAAACCCAGAGCTTCCAGACTTAGTCTCTAGAGTAGCAAACTGAGGGGGCCGCAAACTTAAGCAACGAACGTAGAAGCCCGCACGCTGCATCAACAACGCTGTTGTCCCAACCTTCTGCCTAGTATTCCTGTCTCCTCCCCTCCCTCCCTCCCTCCCCCCCCTCCCT
>SZWC01006263.1:26387-43470 GCA_023375785.1 Penium margaritaceum | reverse complement strand
CAATGACCATGGCACTCTCATTGTCACAATGCAAGGTGATGGATGCGACAGACTGACGCAACTCGGACAACAGACGACGCAACCACACACTCTCACACGCGCCTGAGCCAAGGGCCACGTACTCAGCCTCAGCACTGCTGCGTGCAATGCACCCCTGCTTGCCACTGCGCTAGGATACAGCTGTGCCACAGATCAGAAAGATCTAGCCCATGCGACTCTTACCGTCTGGACTGCCGGCCCAGTCACTGTCGGTGTAGCCCACTGTGACGACGGATGGCTGGCGGCGGAACATGAGACCTCGCCGAGGGGTCAAGATGACATAGCACAGCACTCGGATCGCGGCCTCAAAGTGGAGGTGACGCGGCTCCTGAGAGAACTGCGCCAGGAGGTTGACGGCGAACGCGATTTCTGGACACGTCGTCCTCGCCAGGAACATCAGTGACCTGATGACCCGCATATACGTGGTGACATCAACTGGCTCCCCCACAACAGCTGGGTCAGGACTCTTGAGCTTCACCTGGCCATCGGGTGACATGGGTGAAGATGCGCTAGGCACGAGGGGCAGTTCCTCGGCGAAGCGAGTGGACAGGGTCTGCACATAGGCAGCCTGGTGGACGTGCAGGATGCCCTAGGAGCGATCATGCTCGAGCTCCATGCCCAGGAAGACTCGGGCGGACCCGAGATCCTTCATCTGGTAGGCGACGTGCAGCAAGTCCTTGACACGATGGATGGCAGCCGTGTCTGGTGACGCAATGAGGAGATCGTCGACGTAGAACAGAACTGCGGTGAAGGTCTGACCTCGCAGGCTAACAAACAGTGCGGGGTCAGCGGTGCTGCGCTGGAGGCCGCCACGGAGAAGCGTGTTGCTGATCTCCTGGTTCCAGCACCGAGGCGACTGCTTCAGGCCATAGAGGGCCTTCCGCAGCCGCCAAACTCTCCCAGTGCCGTCGTCGAAGCCTGGGGGCTGCACCATGTAGAGCTCCTCACCCTCCAGTGAGCCATGGAGGAANCCCGAGATCCTTCATCTGGTAGGCGGCGTGCAGCAAGTCCTTGACACGCTGGATAGCGGCCGTGTCTGGTGACGCAATGAGGAGATCGTCGACGTAGAACAGAACTGCGGTGAAGGTCTGACCTCGCAGGCTAACAAACAGTGCGGGGTCAGCGGTGCTGCGCTGGAGGCCGCCACGGAGAAGCGTGTTGCTGATCTCCTGGTTCCAGCACCGAGGCGACTGCTTCAGGCCATAGAGGGCCTTCCGCAGCCGCCAAACTCTCCCAGTGCCGTCGTCGAAGCCTGGGGGCTGCACCATGTAAAGCTCCTCACCCTCCAGTGAGCCATGGAGGAACGCGTTGCTCACGTCCATCTGATGCAGCTCCCACCCATGCTGGGCGACCAGGCTGAAGAGCGCCCGGCTTGTGGAGAAACGACCGACTGGGGCGAAGATCTGGTCGTAATCGACCCTAGGGACCTGAGCAAACCCCTTTGCTATGAGGCGGGCCTTGTACATGTCCAAGGATCCGTCAGGCTTCCACTTGCGCCGAAAGACCCACTTGGCACCAATGGCCTTCCGACCTGGAGGGAGGTCGACGAGGTCATACACGTAGTACTGCTGGATAGCAGCGAGCTCCTCGGCGCAGGTAGCATCCCAATGTGCTGCCTCAGGAGAGGCTCGAGCCTCGCGTAGGGTGGTTGGGTCCTCCGGGCGCGCTGTGGACCGGAGTGAGAGGGCGTGTGCATCGCGAGCTCCAGGTGGGATGCGGACGAGTGCAGCCACAAGAGCATGCCGATGCTCGTGATGAAGCATGGCGTAGTCCAATGCAGAGCCCGGGTGAAGGTCTGCGATGATGGCGGAAGTGGTCAGGCTGAGAGCCTTCGTGCGAGGATCCCCACTCACGACCGTGGGAGTGGTGGAGACACGTGGAGCCACAGGGGGTCGAGGCGCCACGGGACGCAGTGCGACGGTCTGCGCGCCCACTGTCGGCCGAGGTCGGAGGCTGCCGCCTGGGCCACGTGTGTAACGCGGTCGGGCAGGAGATGGCCCTAAGTCCGACGGGCCAACGGAGGCGGACGGGGCTAATGGCCCGGAGGAGCCAGCGGACGCGACTGGGGCTGTCGGCCCCGAGGAGCCAGCAGACACGACAGGCGCTGCTGGCCCGGAGGGGCTAGCGGACGTGACAGGGGCTGCTGGGCCGGAGGGGCCAGCGGACGCGACTGGGGCTGCCCGCCTGGAGGGGCCAGCGGACGCAACTGGGGTTGCTGGCCCGGAGGGACCAGCGGTCGCGACTAGGGCAGCTGGTCCGGAGGGGCCAGCGGCCGCGACAGGACCTGCGGGCCCAGAGGGGCCAGCGGACGCGACTGCGGCTTTTGGCCCGGAGGGGCCAACGGTAGCGACTGGGGCTGCCGGCCTGGAGGGGCCAGCGCACACGACAGGCGCTGCTGGCCCGGAGGGGCCAGCGGACACGACAGGCGCTGCTGGCCCGAAGGGGCCAGCGGACGCGACTGGGCAGCTGGTCCGGAGGGGCCAACGGACGCGACGGGGGCAGCTGGCTCGGAGGGGCCAGCGGACGCGGCTGGGACTGAGGACGCGACAGGGGCTACCGGCTCAAAGGGACAGAGTGATGTGTCACCCGGAAGCGACAGGACGGAGGACGGACTCACCACTCCCCCACGCGACGGGAGGGACACGGACAAGCCGGAGCAGATGAGGTCGCGGGGAAACAGGTCCTCGAAGAAGAGGGCATTGCGGGACTCGACGATGCAGTGTCGGGATGGGTCCCAGAAGCGCCAGGCCTTGGACAGACGCGACACACCAAGGAAGGTGCAGGGACGTCCGCGGGGGACAAGCTTGCCGCCAGCTATGGGGCGGGCAGCCACACAATGGCCACGCAGCCCAAGACGCGAGCCGGGCGGAGGTCAACGCGCCGACCGCACCAGTGTTAGTATGGCGTGGACTGGCGAGAAAGGGGACCGTGGGGAATCCGGTTCCAGACCCAGGTCATGTAGGCCATGGCTTCAAAATAGAAGCCATCGGAGAGACCGGACTCGACCGGCATGGTGCGGACAGCGTCGGCCATGGTACGGTTCCACCGCTCGGAGACGCCGTTCAGGGCGGGTGTGTAGGACGCAGACGTCTCATGGTGGATCCCGCGGGACACGAGAAAGGTCGTGGCCTCACCCATGTACTCTCCACCGCGATCGCAGCAAAAGCGGCGAAGAGAGCGGCCACACTCGCGCTTCGCGAGGACAAGCCAGTCCTGAATGGCTCGAGCGACATCGCTCTTCTGCCGGAGGCAGAAGACCCAGCGGTAGCAAGAGTAGTCATCCATAGGGGTGAGGACATAGCGGCCATGCTCACCGACGGACTCGGTGGGGAGAGGACCCATGACGTCCGAGTGGACAAGGTCGAGAGGGGCGGACGCACGGGAGGAAGACAAGTGGTACGTGGACCGGTGCATCTTCCCCTGAGCGCAGTCAATGCACTCAGTGGGGCACGGGAGAGGGAAAGTCTCCGGGTCAAGGCCCTTGGCCGGCTGGGTGCGGAGCATGCTCTCTACGGCGGCAGAGTGGACGTGGCAAAGGCGGCGGTGCAAGAGGCGGGTGTGCTGAGGAGAAAGCGTACTGGTGACAAACACATGGCCTGTGGCGGCCGACGGGGAGGAGACGGGAGGNGCACGGGAGGAAGACAAGGGGTACGTGGACCGGTGCATCTTCCCCTGAGCGCAGTCAATGCACTCAGTGGGGCACGGGAGAGGGAAAGTCTCCGGGTCAAGGCCCTTGGCCGGCTGGGTGCGGAGCATGCTCTCTACGGCGGCAGAGTGGACGTGGCAAAGGCGGCGGTGCAAGAGGCGGGTGTGCTGAGGAGAATGCGTACTGGTGACAAACACATGGCCTATGGCGGCCGACGGGGAGGAGACGGGAGGAGAAGAGGAGAGGCGAGGAACGTGCCACAGGTTGCCACGGGTAGTAGTAGCGTGCAGTACGACAAGACCAGACGGACGCAACGACACAGTGCCGACACCGCGCGAGTGCACAACGTCCATGCTCATGCGGTCAAGGGCAGTCACGGACAGGAGGCTGAGCTCGAGACCAGGGACGAAGAGGACATCCGTCAGAAAGACGTCACCGGCAGGGCCACAGAAACGAACGACGCCAACACCACGGACAGACAACACTTGTCCGGAACCCGTCCGGACACCGGAGACATCGCCTATAGGACCGAGCATACTGAAGGCCTCGCGAGAGGCCGTCATGTGATGCGTGGCCCCGGAGTCGATGATCCAGGTCTCAACAGGGTCCTGGACAGGGGTCGCCAGATCGCTGACGGTCACATGGCAACACGCAAGGGACGCGGACGCGGTGGAAGGAGACGCAAAACGAGACTGCCAGCCGTCAAGCCACGCAATTTCGTCAAGGAGGGGGGTAGAGGAGACCATGAGAGACGACGAGAAAGACGAGGAAACGGGACACGAGCGCAGCTCAGTCTCAGACATGCAGGGATGGACAGGAGGGCAGGAGGTGACGCAACTCGCACTTCCCTGAGAAGGAGGGCGAGGCAGGCCAAGCTAGAGCGCGATGAACTGCTCTAGCTGACGCTCACAGGAGGACGGCCTGGGAGTGTAGACGGAGTGCGGAGTGACAAAGCCGGAGCCCGGGTAGTAGGGGGACTGAGCCGGCAAAGGAAGCGGAGGCGCCGATGGCTGTGGGTAGTACTGCTGCGGCGCAGGTGTCTGCGGGACAGGCGGAGCTGTCGGATTGGCAGAGCTGCTGGACAACGTCGGAGTGTCAGGGCCAGCAGCAGCGACGGCGGTAGAGGTGAGACGGCGCTCCCGCTGGCGACGCATGGTGGCGATCATGCACGCCTCGTCCGTCAGGAGAGGGCACGTGTACCACCCGTGCCCGGGCTGGCCACAGTTGAGGCAGACCGAGACACCACCGCTGGACCTGGTGGACGACTACTGTTGCTGCTGTTGCGGTGGACCCTTGCCTTTCTTGTTCCGGCTTCTCTTCTTCTTCCCCGAAGACGATGAGGTAGCTGCGGCGAGGGAGGCGATGGCCACGGAGGCAACGGTAGGGGAGGCGACGGCAGGGGATGCAAGAGCCTCCGTGCGATGGAGCTAGGACTCCTGGCGAGCTTCCTGAATGCGGAGGAAGAGCTCATATGCCCAGGGCATGAGGGTGCCCTGGGCCGCCATGGTGGAGAGGACGTCCTGGGGGTAGTGTACGAAGACGTCTGTGTACGCGTTGGTGGCGCCGCGCTTGATGGTGAGGAGCGCGAACAGAGGGGGCGGAGCAGATTTTCCGAGACGAAGAAGGATGTCCTCCGCCCACTGCTAGTAGGCACTTACCGTCTCGGTCTCCCCCATGTGTAGGGAGTTGAACTCCCGGAGCAGACGGCTGATCTAAGCGTCGTTAGACAGGCGATCGGGCTTGGTGAGGACGTGCCATGCGGCTGCTGGGTCTGGGATGTCGCCAGCGGTGAAGTCGCCGCGGAAAGGCTCCAGGGCCAGGCGGGAAGCTGGAGGGGCGATTGGAACAAGGGCACGGACAGCGTGACCAGCGTCATACAGCTGATCGGCATGGGTGGAGTCATAAGGGAGGGTGTAGTATGCCCACGGGCCCTCACCCTGCGCCCAGATCCGGAAGCTGAGCTCCCAGCTCCGGAACTGCTCGCCGGCCTTAAACGGCGGTGGCGGTGTCTCAAAGTCCTTCTGCCTATGGCCGTCACCCAGAGTGGGGCCAAGGACGGAGGTCACTGTCTGTCGCTGGCGCCAAGTCTGCTGCTGTGCGAGGTAGTATGTGGCAGGAGACACAGCTGGGCTGGCGTGCCCTGGAGGGATGAACGACGGCAGCACACTGGTGGTAGTCTGGGAGGGTACTGGCTGTAGCGCTACAAGCTGTTGCGTCAAGGCGGCGAGCTGTTGCTGAAGAGCAACGAGGGGGTTAGGGTTGCCGCCAACAACACCAGTGGGCTGCTACTGCTGCTGCTACTGCTGCTGCTGGTGGTACTGCTGTTGCTACTATCGCTGCTCCTGCTGCTGCTGCTACTGGTGCTGCTGCTGTTGCTGCGGCGGCGGCGGCTGCTGCTGCTGCTACTGCTACTGGTGATTCTGCTGCTACTGCTGCTGCAGTCGCTGTAAGAAAGGGGGGGTAAGGGTCCCCCCAGCACAGGAGGACCCCTCCTCGCTGGGACTACCAGCCATGGTTTAGTGTCCCTTGCTTTTTTTCTTTTTTTTTTCTTTTGTGTGCTGTTGATGTCAGCAGTGACGTCAGCCGAAGATGGCTGACGTCAACAGAGGCTACTACGTGTGTGCAGTGCTACTATTTTCCCCCTGTTTTGTTTGTTTTTTGTTTTTTGTTGATGACATCAGCAGTGACGGCAGCAGTGACATCAGTGGATGGCCGCTGACGTCAGCAGCGGGTGATGCAGCCGCTGTTGTGGGGCTGCAGCCGCGGTTGTTGGTGCTACCGCCGCTGCTGCTACAGCTGCTACGGCTGCTGCTGCTGCTGTTGCTGCGGTGGCTGCTGCTGCTGCCGCTGTTGTTGCTGCTACGGCTGCGGCTGCTACTACGGTTGCTGCAGCCGCTGCTGCTGTTGCTGATGTTGCTGTGGCTACGGCTATGGCTGCTGCTGCTGCTGCAGCTGCTGCTGCTGCTTGCTGTGGCTGCGGCTGCGGCTGCTGCTGCGGCTGCTGCGGCCGCTGCTTTGTTGCTACTGTTGCTGTGGCTGCGGCTGCGACTGTTGCTGCTGCTGCGGCTACTACTACTGCTGCGGCTGCGGCTGCTGTGGCTATGGCTGCGGCTACGTCTGCTCCTGCAGCTTCGGCTGCTGCTGCGGTTGTTGCGGCTGCTGTTGCGGTTGTTGCTGTTGCTGCCACGCCTGCAGCGAACAGGAAGGGGGGGTCCCTGCGCGTTTTTTTTTGTTTCTCTTGCTCGTCGCTGCGAGCTCGCTGCTCACTGCGAGCGATGAGCTGCGAGTAGCGAGCTCGCTTCTTGCTGCTCGCTACTCGCTGCGGGCAGCGAGCTCGCTGCCAGCAGCTCGCTGCTCGCAGCGAGTAGCGAGCTGCGGGCAGCTGCGGCTGCTGCTGCTGTGGCTGTTGCTGAAGCCGCTGCTATTGCTGCTGCTGCGGCTGGCTGCTGCTGCTGCTACCGGCTGCGGCTGCTGCGCGCTGCTGCTGCTGTCGGCTGCTGCTTACTGCCGCTGCTGCTGCTGCCGGCTGCTGCTGCTGCGGGCTGCTGCTGCTGCGAGCTGCTGCTGTTTCCAGCTGCTGCTGTGTGCTGCTGTGCTGGTCGCTGCTGCCACTGCTCGCTGTTGCGGCAAGCTGCTGCTGCTGCTGCTGGCTGCTGCTGTCAGTCACACCTGGAGGACGTCGCCGCGTGCGTCGTCGCCAGCAAGGGCCTGACATGGCCGGCCGCTCACCTCCTCGCGTCAAACATGGGGTCAGTACTGCCGGAAAGAATCCGGTAGCATTTACCCTGGCACAGTGGTCGTGGGAAAAATTCTGATGCCGCCACCAGGCGGGTCAATGCTGCCGGAAAAAATCCGGCATCATTTCCCCTGCACTGGCACGTATGGAGGTCCGCCGGCGTTGTCTGGCACCTGTACGTCAGTCTTCTGCTGCTGCTGCTACGCTCTGGGTCTGATACCAAGACAGAAATGCTAGGCAGCAGGTTGGGGCAGCAGCGTTGTTGATGCAGCGTGCGGGCTTCCACGCTAGTTGCTTAAGTCAGCTGCCCCCTCAGTCAGCTGCTCTAGAGACTAAGTCTGGAAGCTCTAGGTTTGTTACTCAGAAGTGCGCGTGCCAGTGTTAGCACCAGAAAGCAGCTGGAAACTGAAAGTAACTGTCATGGGCTGAGTCTCCAGCTCTTGCTCTGAAGTCATCGTTGGAGTTTGCACAATGGCGTTCTCAGTCCGCGTCAGGGGTTTACCCCCTTCGAAAGACTGAGGGGCAATCGTCATCAACGACCACGAGCAGGGAGACTCGAATATTTCGAGTCTCCGGAGGCCCATTTCCGTTTTTACCTAACCCTCTCGTTCTGGGTCCAAAACGAGGGGATTTTACCTCAAACTCGTGAGTTTGCACGAGTTTTCCGGTTTAGAAACTCGCAGTTTGTCCTAAACGAACTCGAGTTTCCGTTTTGACGCGTCGGCGCGAAATTGTCGCGTGCGAGGCACAATCGGCGATTTCGCGCCGACTCTTCTCGTGCGCTCCTCGCTCCTTGCTCCTCGCTCTATCCCTCGTATTCGCTTGTTCTCGCAAGCAAGGAGGGCGAGCGAGGGCGAGGACACGAGGCCACAGGCCTCGGCCCTCGAGGCCTCACGGCCTCCTGGCCGCCGATCGAGCCACCAGCTCGATCGGCGGCTGATGGCTGGCTGGCGGGTGGCCGGTCGGTCACTTGACCGGCCGCCAGCCACCCAGCCAGTCGGCCGCCGGCCGGCCGGTAGCCAGCGGGTGGCTGGCCACCGGCCAACCCTCGCGATAGCGAGGGGTAGCTTGCGGCCACCCCCTCGCTATCGCGAGGTGGGAGGGCCGAACCGGCCCTCCCGCTACATTCCTCCCCACTTATTATGAACCGTCCCGGTTCATGACCAACCAGTGAGAATGCCAGGTAATGAGTTGTCAACATTGTGAAAGAAAATTAATAGTTTCAGTCACCAGCTAAACATGAACATGTGCACGGCACTTGGACCTAAGCTGCAGCTTGTCAGTCAGCACGGCTAGCGGCCTCCCCCTTTTAGGCTGGAGCGTCCGCGCGACAACCATGTTGGGCGTCCCAAACCTCCTATGGTTGCTGTCCATGAATACTGCCCTGTGGGAATGTTGTTCACTTTTTCCGCGTTCAGGTGGTACCTCCTGCCACGCGTCGATCTGTGTGAGCTGCAAGCTCGCTCTAGTACTCGTTGACCACCCCTGTGGGCAACCGAGATTCGGGCTCCCATGAATTATGTTCAGGTCCACAACCGGCCCAATGAACGAGGTACTCCTTGACAACGCGCGACCGAATAGTACGCTCTCGGTGCTGGAGTAGGCGAAGGACCTCATATTGGCCGTCGGCAGCCAGGACTGCTGGCGGTGGCTGAAGAGTTCCTTCTGCCGTGTATGGAGCCAGCAGGATCACATTAAACACGTCATGTATCTTCATACTCGGCGGAAGTAGCAATCGGTATGCCACTGGCCCGATGCGTGCCACAATGGGAAATGGCCCAATCCACTTCGGTAGAAGTTTTCTTGCCCCTGGCGACTTCAGCCGAAGGTTTTTAGTGCTAAGCAGCACTTTGTCACCGATGTCAACGAGACCTCCCGGCGACCTTTGTCGGCATATGCCTTTTGTCGCTGCCGAGCTGCTTGAAGGTGTCCCTTCGCCTCCTGTAACAAGGAGTCGATGCGCTCAGCAAAGGCTTGAGCGGAAGGAACCTGCCCTCCTGTACTCCCACTCTTCACCAATGAAGAGGGTACCACTGGATACCGACCACTATTCAACACGAACGGTGTGAACTGTGTGGACTCGTTCACCGAGTTGTTCACCGCAAACTCTGCCGGTGCTAGGAATTCGTCCCAATCATGCATGGCAGGGTCCACGTACATGCGGAGCATCTACTCCAGAGTGCGATTCATGCACTCTGTTTGTCCGTCAGTTTGAGGGTGAAATACTGTCGACATTTGCGACTCACTGCCGAAGTATTCGTGCATCTTTTGCCAGAACATACTAGCAAATTTTTTATCTCGATCAGAGATAATGCGCAACGGCAAGCCGTGGTACTTTACGACACCCTCAAAGAAGAGACGAGCGGTCTCCTCTGCGTTCACATCAGTGGTTGTAGGAATGAAATGTGTCATCTTCGTCAAAAGATCCACAACCACTAGTATTGCATCNTGGCCACGGGCCGTGTCCGGAAGACCAGTAATGAAGTCCATGCTGACGCACTCCCATGGAGTCCCAGGAATGGGAAGCTGCTGGAGGAGTCCAGCAGGCTTCTTGTTACTAGCCTTATTCCGAAGACATGGGTCGCATGTCATGCAATACTTACGGACATCGACACTCCACCCTCGCCACCAATAGTGGTCCGAGAGTGCCTGTCCGGTCTTTCGGGGTCCCACATGACCTGCGACCGGCGGGTCGTGGAACTGGGAGATAACCTTTGCTCGAAGGTCTTGCGAGTTTGGCACAACAACTTGTTCTCTGTGTCAGAAGATTCCTGCGGCCTCCACCAAGCCGTACTTGTCCAGATTTCGAGAGTCTTGAAACCAAGAATCCACACAGTATCCCATCCGGATCCTGTTCACAAAACCGTTGTAATGGATAATCTCTCGTGGTGGTTGCCGCAGAGGTGCAGGGGGATCTGGTGGTTGTACGGTTGCTGTTGCAATGGCCATAAAACACCCACTGACCTCAGTGGTTGCTTTAATTTCCACAGGTTGTCGACTTAGTGGATCGGCCACATTGATGCGTCCTGGCCGATATTCACATGTGAACAAGAATTGACTCAGGTATTTGCTCCAACGCGCCTGTCGTCTTGACAGGTCCGGTTGCGTTTGGAAAAACACCAATGGATTATGGCCGGTCACGACCGTCACACCCCCTTCAGCACCCTCGAGGTAGCAACGCCACATCTTGAAAGCGTGTACTACCGCAAGGAGCTCTTGATCCCCAGTCGTGTACCGCGTTTCCACGGGGATGAGCTTCCGGCTCTCATACGCAACTGGGTGACCGTTCTGCATGAGGACGGCTCCAAGTCCTACTACCGACGTATCACATCGAACCTCCCACGGTTGCGATGGATCCGGAAGAGCTAGGACGGGTGCCGTGGATAGAAGCTCTTTGACTTTGAGAAATGCGTTCTCGCAATCAGGTGTCCATTCCCAACTCACGTCTTTTCGTGTAAGCCTGGTTAGCGGTGCTACCAGGGTCGAATACCCTTGCATAAACCGTCGAAAGTAGTTTGCAAGGCCGAGGAAAGACCGAATCTGCCCAACATTTTCGGGGCGTGGCCAGTTCATAACGGCGTGGACCTTTCGTGGATCGACACGGATGCAGTCCTTGCCGACGATGTGTCCAAGGTATTCGAGCTCGTCTTGTGCAAACTTGCACTTGCTCACTTTCGCATAGAACTTCTGTTCCCGAAGGATTGCGAGAACTTCACGCAGATGTTCTATGTACTCTTCCATTGATTTGGAGAAAACCAGGATGTCATCCAGGTAAACCAAGATAAACTGTCCGAGTTGCTTGGCAAACGTTCGGTTCATTTCTCCTTGGAAGGTTGCCGGGACATTTGTAAGCCCGAAGCATAACACCGGAAACTGATAGTGTCCCATGTGCGTTCGAAACGCGGTTTTGGGCACATCATCTTCCGTGATGCGGACTTGATGGTACCCTTTAGACAAATCCAAGGATGAAAATACTTTTGTGCCTTGGAGTTGGTCAAAAAGGTCCTCAATCCGCGGTAAGGGGAATCGGTTTTTCACCGTCAGCTTGTTCAACGCCCGGTAATCCACGCACATGCGTAAACCACCGTCCTTCTTGTTCACAAAAAGGATCGGCGCACCGTACGGTGAGCTACTGGGCTCGATCCACCCTTTTGCAAGGTACTCTTTGATTTGGCGTTCGGCCTCTCGCCTTTCTGCTGGACTAAGGCAATACATGGGTCTGAACGGAGGAGTCGCCTCCAGTTGCAGCGGAATTATGTGGCCCATGTGTCTTTCTCGTGGAAGCCCAGCCGGTGGGTCTTGGAATACATCCGAGAACTCTGCCAATAGATATCTGATCTCTTGTGGCGTGTCTTCCGTCACGTCGTCCTCCACTTTTTGCAGCTGAGCCTGCATTACAGACAAGCTGGCATGGACTTTGTGTCGGGTCGGTGATAATTCCGTACTCGCAATCAACGTAAAGCGGCGTTGTCCTCTTTGGAGGATCAAACGCTTTGATGCAAAGCACATTAGAGCCTTGTTGTCACGGAGCCTGGGATCGCCTAGCACCACGTCAAAGGGGTCAAGAAGGTTGAGTACCTTCAACATGACACTCTGTGTGTACCCTTGAATACAAATTTTCGCTTTACAAGTACCGATCACGAGTACCGTACGGTTGTCACCGACAACAACTGCGCCATTCGATGGCTCGTACTTCAGGCCAACCTGGCGGGTAAAGCCAAGGCTAACAAAAGAGTCGTCCCCTCCAGTGTTAGCAAGTACGTTCACGGAAGCACCAGCTAGGTGTCCTTTGAACTGCATCGTCATGTTGCCTCCACTCTTCCGAGAGAACAGACTCGAAGACGGTAAGCCGAGTTTGTGATAAACACGGAATCTGTACGACGGGCGTCGCAACTCCAATGATTCACCCAATCGAGTCCACATCTTGTGGACGCGTGTGAATTCGGCCAGCACCTTCCAGTCTTTAAATTTCACTGGGTCGAAATCGTCGACTAAAGGTACTGCGAATGTGATTGAGCTCATCGCTTTGAGGGCGTTTGCTTCAATCACTGTGTTACACAACTCTTGCACAGTGGTTGGTGACGCCACCACTAAGCAGGTTCGGTCATGCATCTCGTCTGGTGATGCAAGATTTAGTGGGCAATGTCGATCAGCAAGTGCAGAATGAGGTTCAATGAGAGGGGAGAAAACAACAGAGAAATTTGAACTCGTCAAAAACTCAAATTGTTTGACATCCTCGTCTGAAAACATGAACACACACTCGTGATCCAGTTTTACCCCTGAGTGGTCCCCAGTGACGTCACTCAGGGGTGGGGAAAACCCGCCCCACGGCCCTGTCCGTTACCACGGCCGGGCCCATTGCCGCGACCGCGACCCTGTCCACGGCCTTGTCCGCGGCCTCCTGCTGCACCATCCCCACGAGGTGCTGCTGCTGCAGCTAGCGCCGCGGCCTCTTGTCCACCACCAGCAGCCTCAGGGCACTGAGCCCTAAAGTGGCCCGACTGCATACAGTTGTGGCAGAGCCCTTCGCGGAAGGCTGCGTTGCGACGCTCACGCGCCGCCTGCAGCTCGTCATTCTCGCGGCTGCGTTTGTTGTTGGGGCCCGTGTGTCCACTAGCCTTCTTGGCTGGAGGGTTTGTGGGCTGCTTGCCCTTGGCCCCGCCTCGCTGTCCAGTTGACCCACCAGTCCCTACAGCATCCACTGGCATGTCGCGACCATGCTGTGCACGCGCGTTCGGCCGTGCATCAGAGTAGTGCTTTGGGTTCGCCGAGTACACTTCGCTCATGTAGTCACGCAACGCCCTCCAGCTTGTCCAAGCTTGGCTAGTGGCTGTCGTGGTGGTCTTGTCCTTCAGCTTCTCGCTGGCGAGACCATCACGCAAGTACTCCAGCAGCATGCACTCCGGGTACTTGAACGTATGAGTCCCATCGCCCTGGGTTAAGCTTTCGGCTTCCTCCACGAGTGTGGTGAACTCGCTCAAGTAGGATTCGAGCGAGCTGCCCAGCTGCCTGATGTCCTTGATCTTGTGGAAGGCACGCTGCGCCTCCTCACGTTGGGTGCACTTCTTGCGCATGATCGCGCAGAAGGCCTCCCACGGCATGGACTGCCACTCGAGGTGCGGCTGCTGCGCAGTCCACTCCTTGACCACATACTTGAAGAGTTTGTCTTCAAGCCGCGTCGTGGCAAGGTCGCCCCACTGGCTGAGTGGAGCCTTGTGGACATGTAGAACATGCTCCATGCGGTTCAGCCAGTCGGTCAGCTTCACGCCCTTCCGAAAGATCTCCACACTGTGGAGGAAGGACGTGTTCATGACCGACCCCGAAGTCGTCGAGGTAGGCAAGTCATCGCTACCACCGGCAGTGGCATCCGCAGCTGCGTCACGCTGCGCTTGCTGCTGCATCCGCACCTGGGTCACGCTCTGCAATGCCTTGTCGAGGTCGTTGCATCGGCGGCTTGCCTCACGGGCGGCCAGGCGCTGCAGCTGGCGATCACGGTCAAGATCCGTGATGCTTTGCCCGACGTGGGCTAGCAGGTTGGCGAACGCGAACTTGAGCTCTGATGTCGTCAGAGCATCGGCGATAGCTTCCAGGGCCTCACGGTGTCCGTGCACCCTTACCCACTGCAAGAGGGTACGGTTCGCGTACACGCCTCCAAGGAGTCCCACCTTTCGGAGAAGACTATTGTCGGCGACGACGCCCGAGTGGACGCTGCCCTGCCCCATTGCGGCCACATCGTAGGAAGGGGCATCCGCCCCCACTCCTCCGAGTGGTGCCGTATCTCCACCGTCAGTGGTGATCTTGAGTCGGCCTGCCGTCTCAGCAGCAAACTCCGTAAGCCTACGACGGCCATCGCGAATTGCCTTTGCGGCGTCGTCGTCCGGCTCGTTCTCGCGGGAACTTCCCGTGTGACTGCTTTCAGCGCCCTTGCTGCTCTCGGCAGTCTCGCTGCCATCAGTAATTTGAGGCGATGCGACGGGCGTCTTTTCCTTCTCGAGCAATCGGCTCGAGTTCGCCGCACGACGATGGCGATGGTCGCGATCCTTGTCGCCTTTGCCATCGTCGGCGTCGTGCTCTTTGTCGGGGTCCTCCTCCGGAAGATCCTCCTCCATCGCGTCGTCCGTCGCATGGGGGTCGCCCATGTGCGTGTCAACGTGCTCGTCGAGCACCTTTGCGGCCTCCGCAAGCTTCTCGGTGTCGCCGAGGTTGGCGTCGGTTGCCTTAGGCGGCACGGTTGCCTTAGGCGGTATGGTTGCCTTAGGCGGCACAGTTGCCTTAGGCGGTATGGTTGCCTTTGGATTGGCCACCGTGCTCGCGACGGCGGCTCCCAAAACTTGGAGTCCTCCAAGGACGTGTGGTGAGAACGTCACCACCTTGCCCTTGTTGGCCTTAGACGGTCTGGCACTTGTCATCTCGTCGCTCGTGCAACTAGCACGTGAAGGTCGTTGTGAGGATCACCCCACAACGAGGAGGAATCGCCTCCTAAGATGTTGCTCTCACGATCGGTGAGGCAATTTCAATTTAAGTTTCTATTTTCCTAGGCCGCCACGTTGGCACAAGGTCGTGGGTTTAGAAACTAGTCCTCCTAAGCCGTGACTCACGGCACTTGGTAGCAACTAGGATCTAGAAAAACAGAAAATCACAATACAAGGGAGTAACAAGAAGTGTGAGTACCACCCACAAAACTAAGACAACCAGCAAGAAGACAAGCAAGAACGAAAAGACTACTTTTCTTCTTGTCTTCTTGTCTTCAGGTCTTCCTTGGTCTCTTCTTGCGTCTTCTTGTCATGTCTCGCGTCCCTTGGCAGCGTCCTCCTTCAGCCGGCGGCGTTGGGGGAGCCGTCAAAAGTCCCCAAGGTGTCGCCCTCTTTCTTTTAAGGGTGCTCTCAGGCCGTGAGAGTCCCTAAGCTTGGGGAGAGGCGCTGTCCCAATTTTTTGGATGAAGGGGTTTTGAAGGAGCCTTGAAAATGGAGAGGATTTTGTGGTTTTTGAGGGTGGGGACTCCCCACCCCGCCCCACAAAACTCTTCCTAGCCCTCTGGAAGTGAGGAGAGGCTGGAAGGAAGAGTCTTCACCAAGTAGAGCTTTTTTCAAGCTCTCTAACGCACTTTGCGGCGCTTCAATCCGTGAAGTGTGGATGCCGTAGTCCCTTCTGGCGTTTCTGCTGCTGCTTGCAGCTGCCGACGGCGTTTTATCTATGTCGTAGCCGCCGTTTCCGTCGAACCCTTGGTCGCGAGGGTCGTCTGGCTCTGAGAACCACTGTAACAAGCTGAGTCTCCAGCTCCTGCTCTGAAGTCGTCGTCGGAGTTCGCAGAATGGCGTTCTCAGTCCGCGTCAGGGATTTACCCCCTTCGCAAGACTGAGGGGCAATCGTCATCAACGACCCAGAGCAGGGAGACTCGAATATTTCGAGTCTCCGGAGGCCCATTTCCGTTTTTACCTAACCCTCTCGTTCTGGGTCCAAAACGAGGGGATTTTACCTCGAAATCGTGACTTTGCACGAGTTTTCCGGTTTAGAAACTCGCAGTTCGTCCTAAACGAACTCGAGTTTCCGTTTTGACGCGTCGGCGCGAAATCGTCGCGTGCGAGGCACGATCGGCGATTTCACGCCGACTCTTCTCGTGCGCTCCTCGCTCCTCGCTCCTCGCTCTATCCCTCGTATTTGCTTGTTCTCGCAAGCGAGGAGGGCGAGCGAGGGCGAGGGCACGAGGCCACAGGCCTCGGCCCTCGAGGCCTCACGGCCTCCTGGCCGCCGATCGAGCCACCACCTCGATCGGCGGCTGATGGCTCGCTGGCGGGTGGCCGGTCGGTCACTTGACCGGCCGCCGGCCACCCAGCCGGTCGGCCGCCAGCCGGCCGGTAGCCAGCGGGTGGCTGGCCACCGGCCAACCCTCGCGATAGCGAGGGGTAGCTTGCGGCCACCCCCTCGCTATCGCGAGGTGGGAGGGCCGAACCGGCCCTCCCGCTACAGTAACTGATTAGCAATCAAGAATGAACAACAATGGGAGACCCCTCCAAGTTCTAGCTCCCCCCCAGCTCTGTAGAGCTTGTTACTCAGCTAATCAACCAATCAGTAAATAGACCTATTCTCTGGCAGGCAGGGTTTTCTCGGTGAGCCCTACCAGACAGCCGACAGCCCAAAACCCGGGCGTCGTCCGTTTTGCCTGAAAACTGGACCATACCATAATACCGACGCTGCGAACGCAGTCGTGCGGTCAGAAACAGCTATAAAAACAGTAGCAAGGAGTTATGGCTGCCCGAACCCAGGCAGTGCCTACGATGGTCCATGATGCCGAACAGGGCCATGCAACATGCAACAAGGACCCTAGGCAGAGCATGACGATGCAGACGCGATGGGATGCGCTGGACGCATGCAGATAGCAACTGCGGTGGTAGTGACCGCCGGCAGCACGACCGCCGAGGAGGTCTGCCGATGGAGCTCAGCACGTCGCCGGAGAGAGGAGGCTCCAGCGAACTGCGAGTAGACCTCAGCATGCGTCGGCTCCACCGGACGACACTCCATCAGCGTCGAGTCTCGACGTAAGTCATCTGCACGCCGATGTACACAAGCCGGGAGGACACAACAGAGCACAATGAGAAATGTGCAAAAACCAACACCTCCCCCCCTCCCTCCCCACCTCCCTCCCTCCCTCCCTCCCTCCCTCC
>SZWC01006263.1:1385-26307 GCA_023375785.1 Penium margaritaceum | reverse complement strand
CTACCTCTCCCTCCCCCTCCTGTTGGTTTTTGCGCATCCCTCATTGAGCTCTATTGTGTCCTCCCGGCTTGTGTACATCGGCGTGCAGATGACTGACGGCGAGACTCGACGCTGATGGAGCGTCATCCAGTGGAGCCGACGCACGCTGAGGTCTACTCGCAGTTCGCTTGAGCCTCCTCTCTCCGACGACGTGCTCAGCTCCATCGGCAGGCCTCCTCGGCAGTCGTGCCGCTGGCGGTCACTGCCATCACAAAGTGCTGTCTGCATGCGTCCAGCGCGTCCCATCGCGTCTGCACTTTCATGCTCCGCCTAGGGTCCGTGTTGCATGTTGCATGGCTCTGTTCGGCGTCATGGACCACCGTAGGCACTGCCTGGGTTTGGGCAGCAATAACTCTTTGCTAATAATTTTCTAGCTTATTCTGACAGCACGACTGCGTTTGCAGCGTCGGTATTATGGTATGGTCCAGTTTTCAGGCAAAACGGACGACGCCCGGGTTTTGGGCTGTCGGGCGTCTGGCAGGGCTCACCGAGAAAACCCTGCCTGCCAGAAAATAGGTCCACAGCTATTTTCTGATTGGCTGGTTAGTTGAGTAACAGCTTATACACTAGTGGGGGGGGCCTAGAACTTGGAGGGGTCTCCCATTGTTGCTCATTCTTCATTCCTAATCAGTTACTTTCAGTTTTCAGCTGCTTTCTGGCGCTAACTCTGGCGCGCGCGTTTCTGAGTAACAAACCCAGAGCTTCCACACTTAGACTCTAGAGCAGCAGACTGAGGGGGCAGCTGACTTAAGCAATGAGCGTGGAAGCCCGCACGCTGCATCAACAACGCTGCTGCCCCAACCTGCTGCCTAGGCTTTCCATTTTGGTATCGGAGCCAGAGCGTACCAGCAGCAGCAGAAGACTGGCGAATAGGTGCCAGACAACGCCGGCGGACCCCCATACGCGCCAGTGCAGGGGAAATGCTGCCGGATTTTTTCCGGCAGCATTGACCCGCCTGGTGGCTTCGTCAGATTTTTTCCCACGGCCACTGGGCCAGGGGAAATGCTGCCGAAATTTTTCGGCAGCACTGACCCCCATGCGTGATGCGAGGAGGTGAGCGACAGGCGGCGTCTGACGTCTGCGGGCGACGACGCAAGCGGCAACGTCACCCAGGTGCAGTGACAGGCACCACCAGTAGAAGCAGGCAGAAGCAGCAGCTCGCAGCAGCCCGCAGCAGCAGCAGCTTGCAGCAGTAATAGCAGCAGTGCACAGCAGCAGCAACAGCACGCAGCAGCAACTCGTAGCAACAGCCCGCAGCGGCAGCAGGCAGCAGCCGCAGCACGCAGCAGCTACAGCAGCGTGTAGCAGCAGCAGCGGGCTGCAATAGCTGCTGCAGCGAGCTGCAGCAGCGGCCAGCTGCAGTAGCAACAGCAGCGAGCAGCAGCTGGCAGCTGCCAGCCGCGGCTGCTGCTGCTCGCTGCTCGCAGCGAGCGAGCAGCGAGCAGCAGCCCGCTGCTGCCAGCGAGATGCAGCTTGCTGCTGCCAGGCAAGCAGCAGCCCACTGCTCGCAGCAGACAGCGGGCTGCTGCCCACTGTGACAAGGAAAAAAAGACAAAAAAAAGGCAACAAAAAAATTCCCCCACCCCCGCAGCTCGCTACAGCAGCCCGCCGCAGCAGCGAGCACCTGCTGCAACACGCAGCAGCAGCAGCAGCGAGCTGCAGCAGCCACAGCAGCCGCTGTAGCTCGCAGCAACTGCAGCTGCAGCTGCAACTGCAGCAGCAACAGCAACAGCAGCAGCAGCTGCAACAGCCGCAGCAGCAGTAGTAGCAGCAGCAGCAGCAGCAGCAGCAGAAAACAGCAGCAGTAGCAGCAGCAGCAGCAACAACAACAACAACAACAGCAGCAGCTGTAGCAGCAGCAGCAGCAGCAAACAGCAGCAGCAGCAGCAACAGCAGCAGCAGCAGCAGCAACAGCAGCAATAGCAGCAGCAGCGGCGGCTGCGGCAGCATCAGCAGCAACAGCAGCAGCGGCGGCTGCGGCAGCATCAGCAGCAACAGCAGCAGCGGCGGCCCCAACATCCGCCGCTGCTGACGTCAGCACCCCTCTGCTGAAATCACTGCTGACGTCATCAACAAAAAAAGAGGGGAAAAGGGGAAAGGGGGAAAGCCAAAGGGGTGGGTAGAAACCCCACTGCCCCAACCTCCTGCTGACATCAGCAACACAAAGACAACAAAAAAACACAAAAAAACACAAAGGACACAAAGTCATGGCTGGTAGTCCCGGCGAGGAGGGGTCCTCCTCTGGTTGGGGGACCCCTACCCCTCCTTTCTTGCAGCGATCGCTGCAGCAGCAGCAGCAGCAGCAGTAGCCGCAGCCGCTTTAGCAACAGCAGCCGCCACCGCCACAGTAGCAGCAGCCGCCGCTGCTGTAGCAGCAGGAGCAGCCGCCGCCGCCACGGCAACAGCAGCTGCCGCCGCCGCACCAGCAGCAGCCAAATTAGTAGTAGCAGCAGTAGGAGCAGCCGCCGCTGCCTCAGCAGCAGCAGCCACCGCCGCTGTAGCAGCAGCAGCCGCCGCCTCTACAGCCGCAGCCACCGCCGCTGCAGCAGCAACAGCCGCCGCCCCTGCAGCAGCAGCCACCGCCGCTGCAGCAGCCGCCGTCCCTACAACAGCAGCAACAGTAGCAGCAGCAGCCCACTGGTAATATTGGCGGCAACCCTGACCCTCTCGCTTCTCTTCAGCAACAGCTCGCCGCCTTGACGCAGCAGCTTGCAGCGCTACAGCCAGTCGCCTCCCAAACCGCCACCAGCGCGCTGCCGTCATTTATCCCTCAAGGGCACGCTAGCCCCGCTGTGTCCGCCGCCACATACTACCTGGCACAGCAGCAGACTCAGCGCCAACGCCAGACAGTGACCTCCGTCCTTGGCCCCACTCTGGGTGCCGGCCGTAGGCAGAAGGACTTTGAGACACCGCCGCCGCCGCTTCAGACCAACGAGTAGTTCCGGAGCTGGGAGCTCAGCTTCCGGATCTGGGCGCAGGGTGAGGGTCTGTGGGCCTACTACACCCTCCCTTACGACTCCACCCAGGCCGATCAGCTGCATGACGATGGTCACGCCGTCCGTGCCCTTGTACCAGTCGCCCCCCCAGCTTCCCGCCTTGCCCTGGAGCCCTTCCTCGGCGACTTCACCGCTGGCGACATCCCAGACCCTGCAGCTGCATGGCACGTCCTCACCAGGCCCCATCGCTTGTCCAGCGACGCTGAAATCAGCCGTTTGCTCCGGGAGTTCAACTCCCTACACATGGGGGAGACCGAGACGGTCACTGCCTACTGGCAGCGGGCGGAGGACATCCTCCGTCGACTCGGCAAATATGCTCCTCCCCCTCTATCCGCGCTCCTCACCATCAAGCGCGGCGCCACCAGCGCGTACGCGGACGTCTTCGTCCACTACCCTCAGGACGTCCTCTCCACCATGGAGGCCCAGGGCACCCTCATGCCCTGGGCATATGAGCTCTTCCTCCGCATTCAGGAAGCTCGCCAAGAGTCCCAGCTCCATCGCGCGGAGGCCCTTGCATCCCCTGCCGTCGCCGCCCCTGCCGTTGCCTCCGTGGCCGTTGCCTCCCCCGTCGCAGCTACCCCATCGTCCTCGGGGAAGAAGAAAAAAAGTCGGAACAAGAAGGGCAAGGGTCCATCGAAACAGCAGCAGCAGTCATCGACCGGTTCTAACGGTAGTGGATCAGTCTGCCACAACTGTGGCCAGCCCGGGCACGGGTGGTACACGTGCCCTCTCCCGACGGATGAGGCCCGCGTCATCGCCACCATGCGACGCGAGCGGGAGCGCCGCCTCGCCTCTGCCGCCGTCGCTGCTGCTGATCCTGCCACTCCGACCTCGTCCAGCAGCTCTGCCACTCCGACAGCTCCGCCTGTCCCGCAGACACCCGCGCCGCAGCAGTACTGCCCGCAACAGTACTACCCTCAGCCGTCGGCACCTCCGCTTCCTTCGCCAGCTCAGCCCTCCTACTACCCCGGCTCCAGCGCCGTCACTCCGCATTCTGTCTGCACTCCTGGGCCGTCATCCCGTGAGCGTCAGCTGGAGCAGTTCATCGCGCTCCAGCTTGGCCTGCCTCGCCCTCCTCCCCAGGGAAGTGCGAGTTGCGTCACCTCCTGCCCTCCGGCCCATCCCTGTATAACTGAGACTGAGCTGCGGTCGTGTCCCGTTTCCTCGTCTGTCTCGTCGTCCCCCGTGATCTCCTCCACCCCACTCCTTGACGACATTGCATGGCTTGACGATTGGCAGTCTCGTTTCGCGCCTCCTTCCACCGCGTCTGCGTCCCTCGCTTGCTGCCATGTGACCATGAGTGATCTGGCGACCCCTGTCCAGGACCCTGCTAAGACTTGGATCATCGACTCCGGGGCCACGCATCACATGACAGCCTCTCGCGAGGCCTTCAGTATGCTCGGTCCTGTCAGCGATGTCTCCGGTGTCCGGACGGGTTCCGGACAGGTGTTGCCTGTCCGTGGTGTAGGCGTCGTTCGTTTCCGTGGTCCGGCCGGTGACGTCTTTCTAAACGATGTTCTCTTCGTCCCTGGTCTCGAGCTCAGCCTCCTGTCTGTGACTGCCCTTGACCGCATGAGCATGGACGTTGTGCACTCGCGTGGTGTCGGCACTGTGTCGTTGCGTCCGTCTGGTCTTGTCGTACTGCACGCCATCGCCTGTGGCAACTTGTGGCACGTTCCCCGCCTCTCCTCCTCCCCTCCCGTCTCCTCCCCGTCGGCCGCGACCGGTCATGTGTTTGTCACCAGCACGCTTTCTCCCCAGCACATCCGCCTCTTGCACCGCCGCCTTTGCCACGTCCACTCTGCCGCAGTAGAAAGCATGCTTCGCACCCAGCTGGCCAAGGGCCTTGATCCGGAGACTTTCCCTCTCCCGTGCCCCACTGCGTGCATTGACTGCGCTCAGGGGAAGATGCACCGGTCCACGTATCCCCTATCTTCCTCCCGGGCGTCCGCCCCCCTTGACCTTGTCCACTTGGACGTCATGGGCCCTCTCTCCACCGAGTCCGTCGGTGAACATGGCCGCTATGTCCTCACTCTTACGGATGACTACTCTCGCTACCGTTGGGTCTTCTGCCTTCCGCAGAAGAGCGATGTCGCCCGAACCATTCAGGACTGGCTTGTCCTCGCGAAGCGCGAGTGTGGCCACCCCCTTCGCCGCTTTCGCTCCGATCGCGGTGTCGAGTACCTGGGTGAGGCCACGACCTTTCTTGCCTCCTGCGGGATCCACCATGAGACGTCTGCGCCCTACACACCCGCCCTGAACGGCGTCTCCGAGCGGTGGAACCGTACCATGGCCGACGCCGTTTGTACCATGCGGGTCGATTCCGGTCTCTCCGATGGCTTCTATTTTGAAGCCATGGCCTATATGACATGGGTCTGGAACCGGGTTCCCCACGGTCCCCTTCCCCGCCAGTCCACGCCCTATCAGCACTGGTGTGGTCGGCGCGCTGACCTCCGCCCGGTTCGCGTCTGGGACTGCGTGGCCGTTGTGTGGCTGCCCGCCCCACAGCAGGGCGGCAAAATCGCCCCCTGCGGACGCCCCTACACCTTCCTCGGTGTGTCTCATCAGTCCAAGGCCTGGCGTTTCTGGGACCCATCCCGACACTGCATCGTCAAGTCCCGCGATGCCCTCTTCTTTGAGGACCTGTTTCCCCGCGACCTCATCCGCTCCGGCTCGTTCGTGTCCCTCCCGTCTTGTGGGGGAGTGGTGAGTCCGTCCTCCGTCCTGTCGCTTCCGGGTGACACATCACTCCGTCCCTCTGAGCCGGTAGCCCCGGTCGCGTCCGCTGGCCCCTCTGAGCCAGCTGCCCCAGTCGCGTCCGCTAGCCCCTCCGGGCCGACAACCCGAGTCGCTTCCGATGGCCCCTCCGGACCGACAGCCACAGTCGCGTCCGCTAGCCCCTCCGGGCCAAAAGCCCAAGTCGCTTCCAATGGCCCCTCCGGGCCCACAGCCCCAGTCGCGTCCGCTGGCCCCTCAGGGCCGGCAGCCCCAGTCGCTTCCGATGGCCCCTCCGGGCCGACAGCTCCAGTCGCATCTGCTGGCCCCTCCGGGCCAGCAGCCCCAGTCGCTTCCGCTCGCCCCTCCGGGCCGGCAGCCCCAGTTGTGCCCGCTGGCCCCTCTGGCCCAGCAGCCCCTGTCACGTCCGCTGGCCCCTCCGGGCCGGCAGCGCCTGTTGCGTCTGCTGGCTCCTCCGGGCCAACTGGCCCCTCCGGGCCAGCAGCGCCTGTCGCGTCTGGCGTTGCTGGCTCCTACGGACCAGTAGCCCCGTCCGCCTCCGTCCGCCCGTCGGACTCAGCACCATCTTCTACACGACCGTGCTACACACGTGGCCCAGGTGGCAGCCTCCGACCTCGGCCGATAGTGAGCACGCAGACTGTCGCTCCGCGTCCCGTGGCGCCTCGACCCCCTGTGGCTCCACGTGTCTCCTCCACTCCCACGGTCGTGAGTGGGGACCCTAGCACAAAGGCTCTCGGCCTGACCACTTCTGCCATCATCGCAGACCTTCACCCGGGTTCTGCATTGGGCTACGCCATGCTTCATCACGAGCATCGGCATGCTGTTGTGGCTGCACTCGCCCGCATCCCACCTGGGGCTCGTGATGCACACNGGACTCAGCACCATCTTCTACACGACCGTGCTACACACGTGGCCCAGGTGGCAGCCTCCGACCTCGGCCGATAGTGAGCACGCAGACTGTCGCTCCGCGTCCCGTGGCGCCTCGACCCCCTGTGGCTCCACGTGTCTCCTCCACTCCCACGGTCGTGAGTGGGGACCCTAGCACAAAGGCTCTCGGCCTGACCACTTCTGCCATCATCGCAGACCTTCACCCGGGTTCTCCATTGGGGTACGCCATGCTTCATCACGAGCATCGGCATGCCGTTGTGGCTGCACTCGCCCGCATCCCACCTGGGGCTCGTGATGCACATGCCCTCTCAGTCCGGTCCACAGCGCGCCCAGAGGACCCTTCCACCCTACGCAAGGCTCGAGCCTCCCCTGAGGCCGCACATTGGGATGCTGCCTGCGCCGAGGAGCTCGCTGCTATCTGACAGCACCACGTGAATGACCTCGTCGACCTCCCTCCAGGTCGGAAGGCCATTGGTGCCAAGTGGGTCTTTCGGCGTAAGTGGAAGCCTGACGGATCCTTGGACAAGTACAAGGCCCTCCTCACAGCAAAGGGGTTTGCTCAGGTCCCTGGGATCGATTACGACCAGATCTTTGCCCCAGTTGGTCAGTTCTCCACTAGCCAGGCGCTCTTCAGCCTGGTTGCCCAGCACGGGTGGGAGCTGCATCAGATGGACGTGAGCAACGCATTCCTCCATGGCTCACTAGAGGGTGAGGAGCTCTACATGACGCAGCCCCCAGGCTTCGACGACAGCACTGGGAGAGTTTGGCGGCTGCGGAAGGCCCTCTATGGCCTGAAGCAGTCGCCTCGGTGCTGGAACCAGGAGATCAGCAGTACGCTTCTCCGTGGCCGCCCCCAGTGCAGCACCGCTGACCCCGCACTGTTCTTCAGCCCGCGAGGTCAGACCTTTGCCGCAGTTCTGGTCTACGTCGACGATCTCCTCATTGCGTCGCCAGACGCGGCCGCCATCCAGCGTGTCAAGGACTTGCTGCACGCCGCCTACCAGATGAAGGATATCGGGTCTGCCCGAGTCTTCCTGGGCATGGAGCTCGAGCATGATCGCTCCCAGGGCATCTTGCACATCCACCAGGCTGCCTATGTGCAGACCCTGTCCACTCGCTTCGCCGAGGACTTGCCCCTCGTGCCTAGCGCATCTTCACCCATGTCACCCGATGGCCAGGTGAAGCTGAACAGTCATGACCCAGCTGTTGTGGGGGAGCCAGTTGATGTGACCACTTATCTATGGGTCATCGGGTCACTGATGTTCCTGGCGACGACGACGCGCCCAGACATCGCGTTCGCCGTCAAACTCCTGGCCCAGTTCTCTCAGTAGCCGCGTCACCTCCACTTTGAGGCCGCGATCCGAGTGCTGCGCTATGTCGTCTCGACCCCTCGGCAAGGTCTCATGTTCCGTCGTCAGCCGTCCGTCGTCACAGTGGGCTACACCGACAGTGACTGGGCCGGCAGTCCAGACGGTAAGAGTCGCACGGGCTGGATTTTTCTGGTCCGCGGCACAGCAGTGTCCTGGCGCAGTGGCAAGCAAGGGTGCATTGCACGCAGCAGTGCTGAGGCTGAGTACGTGGCCCTTGGCTCAGGCGCGTGTGAGAGTGTGTGGTTGCACCGTCTGCTGTCCGAGTTGCGTCAGTCTGTCGCATCCATCACCTTGCATTGTGACAATGAGAGTGCCATGGCCATCACCGACAATGACGGTGTGCATCACACACGAACAAAGCACATCAATGTTGAGTATCACTATGTACGTTCGTTGTTGCATGACGGCAGCATCAGCATCGCATGGGTTGAGACAGCACGGCAGCTGGCTGACTTCCTGACCAAGGCACGTAAGAGGGACTCGTTCATGAAGGCTGTGAGTTCACTCGGCGTGCGTCCGTGAGTCGTCCTCTTTATCTCTGCCTGTGTCTCTGCGTACCTTGGGGGAGTCTGGATGTTGATCGTTTTTCTGCCCGCCCATGTACACTACGCCTCTGAGTCATGAAGGAGTGTTGGTTTTTGCGCATCCCTCATTGTGCTCTATTGTGTCCTCCCGGCTTGTGTACATCGACGTGCAGATGACTGACGGCGAGACTCGACGCTGATGGAGCGTCATCCGGTGGAGCCGACGCACGCGGAGGTCTACTCGCAGTTCGCTTGAGCCTCCTCTCTCCGGCGACGTGCTCAGCTCCATCGGCAGGCCTCCTCAGCAGTCGTGCCGCCGGCAGTCACTGCCACCGCAAAGTGTTGTCTGCATGCGTCCAGCGCGTCCCGTCGCGTCTGCATCGTCATGCTCCGCCTAGGGTCCGTGTTGCATGCTGCATGGCTCTGTTCGGCGTCATGGACCACCGTAGGCACTGCCTGGGTTCGGGCAACAATAACTCTTTGCTACTATTTTTCAAGCTCATTCTGACCATACGACTGCGTTTGCAGTGTTGGTATTATGGTATGGTCCAGTTTTCAGGCAAAACGGACGACGCCCGGGTTTTGGGCTGTCGGGCGTCTGGCACGGCTCACCGAGGAAACCCTGCCTGCCAGAAAATAGGTCCACAGCTATTTTCTGATTGGCTGGTTAGTTCAGTAACAACTTCTACACTAGTGGGGGGGGCCTAGAACTTGGAGGGGTCTCCCATTGTTGCTCATTCTTCATTCCTAATCAGTTACTTTTGTAGTTACTAGGATGCTTCCTAGGGCAAACACGCAAGAGCACGCATTCACTGACAAGGGGCTGCTGACGCCATGGAAGTCGGAAGCTTGCCTCCATTAGGTCAATAGAACCAAGACAACAGAGTGATTAGAGCGAGCGAGACTTAGTAGCCGGTGAGTGTGCACTCGCCTCGGGCATCACCCCCAAGTGAGTGTACACCGCCACCCGGGGGTCGAGCCCGACCGCTCGGCATAAGCCTGAGCAGCGGCTACTCACCAATGCACGGGTAAAGCCCGGCAAGGTGGCCCCCAAGGATCAGCACCCGGGTAGTGCAGCTCTACACAAGGCATTCATGGCAAGCATGATACAGGGCACGGCAGTTAAAGTGTACGGGCCCTAGCATCTGTCCCACTCATCACTAGAATCAATCCATGGTCATGCAAGTGTCAGACGACACTCCTGGATGAGGCACGCCCGAGATGTCAGCCATGGTAGGATAGCTTGGCGTCTCTCCAGGTGAGGCCATGTCNGCCCAAGTGAGTGTACACCGCCACCCGGGGGTCGAGCCCGACCGCTCGGCATAAGCCTGAGTGGCGGCTACTCACCAATGCACGGGTAAAGCCCGGCAAGGTGGCCCCCAAGGATCAGCACCCGGGTAGTGCAGCTCTACACAAGGCATTCATGGCAAGCATGATACAGGGCACGGCAGTTAAAGTGTACGGGCCCCAGCATCTGTCCCACTCATCACTAGAATCAATCCATGGTCATGCAAGTGTCAGACGACACTCCTGGATGAGGCACGCCCGAGATGTCAGCCATGGTAGGATAGCTTGGCGTCTCTCCAGGTGAGGCCATGTCCATCAATCTGTACAGTTGTGTGCACAGGGGTGGAGACAAGGGGAAGAGATGTATGAGTGACCAACGAACTTCAACACTCCCCCATGACCTGCAGGCAATCACCCCCACACACATACAAGCTCATGAGAATAGAGAACTGTGCAGACACATTCAACCAGGGTTATGGGGACAGATGAGACCAACAGCGTGAGTTGCACTTTTGAAGACATTGCGACTGAGTGCCTTGGTAAGAAAGTCTGCTCTTTGGGATCGGGTGTCTACCCATGCAACTCGGAGAATGCCAGCGGCAATGCACTCACGAACAAAGTGATGCTCTACATTGATGTGCTTGGTGCGCGAGTGATGCATGCCACTGTTTTCAGCGATGGCCTTGGTGCTTTGATTGTCACAGCGCAGAGTGATGCAACGAATGGGCACACGCAGATGCTGAAGAAGACGACACAGCCAAACTGCCTCACACGTGCGAGCGCCAAGTGCCACATACCCAGCCTCCGCAGTGCTTCGAGCGATACAACCCTGTTTGCCACTCTTCCATGAGACCGCTGTTCCACCAACCATGAAAATGTAACCCGTGCGACTGCGTGCATCAGAGTCATGTGCCCAGTCACTGTCAGTAAAGCCGTCAACCACAAGAGAGGGTTGTGCCCGGAAGAAGAGACCGACGCGTGGCGTGGAGAGAGCATAGCGCACAACTCGCAATGCTGCCTCCAAGTGTCGCTCTCGTGGACACTGAGAGAACTGAGACAGGAAGTTGACAGCAAACGCCACATCGGCGCGTGTGGTGGTGGCCAGGTACATCAGCGACCCTATGACTCTGAGATAGTCAGTGACATCGATCTTCTCCCCTAGAGTGGGAAGATTCTGGGACTTTAGCAATGACTGCCCTGCAGGGGTCATGGGTGTAGAGGCGGAGGGAACTGAGGTGAGGAGAGCTTGGAAACGCTCCCCCAGGCTGCGGACGTATGCAGCCTGGTGCACGTGCAGAGTGCGACGTGCCCGGTCCCGCTCGAGTTCCATTCCCAAAAAGACTCGAGCTGGTCTCAAGTCTTTCATCTTGTAAGTGGCTTGAAGAAGTGACTTGGCCGCAGAGACTGCCGACATGTTGGGCGAGGCAATGAGGAGATCATCGACGTACACAAGAATGGCGACCAACGGTTGTGAGGGTGGACTGAGGAACATAGCAGGGTCCACTGGGCTTCTTCTGAAGCCACCCTTTTCCAGGGTTGCTGTGATCTCTTGTTTCCAGCACCGAGGTGACTGCTTAAGTCCATAGAGGGATTTGCGCAGTCGCCACACACGGTTTGTGCCATCTGAGAACCCAGGTGGCTGGACCATGTAAATCTCCTCATCCAGTTTGCCGTGCAAGAAGGCATTGTTGACTTCCATCTGCTCCAACTCCCAGTCGTGCTGAGCGACCAGGCTGAGCAGTGCTCTGGCAGTGCTGTATCTGCCTACCGGTGCGAATGTCTCGTCAAAGTCCACTCCCGGAATCTAGGAGAATCCCTTAGCAGTGAGTCGTGCTTTGTAACGTTCCACTGTGTTGTCCAGGCGAAGTTTCCGCCGGAACACCCACTTGGCCGCAACGGCCTTGCGGCCTGGGGGAAGATCCACCAGCTCGAACACACGGTGCTCTGACAATGCGTCAAGCTCAGCCTTCATAGCCTGCTCCCAGAGAGAGGAGTCTGTGGCTGCATGTGCTGCCTGCACTGTGACAGGTTCTGGTGGAAGGGAAGAGAGGCCGGCCGTGGCAAAGCAGGAGGCAACATACCCGGCAACTGAGGATGAGAGAGCAGAGTCAAAATCTTGCTCAATCAGGGAGTAACCAAGAGCGGTGCTGGGATTGACAACAGAGGCTGCGACAGACAGGCCAGAGGCCACAAGACCAAGGGCACGGAGGCCCGGGTCACCAGAGACGACAGGATGGGAGTGGGAAGGTAGAGCACGGAGACGGCCTCCTCGTGTGTAAGGTGACACAGGTGGGACAGGTTTCGTTGTGACAGACGGAACCGGGACAGAGGTGGTGTCACATGGAGTGTGAATGGGGGAGTCTGGTTGCACAGCAGCAGAGGGAGAGACAGGTACAGAGGGGGTGCCTGGATGTGCAGAAGTCGCAGGGGAGGCGTCCTCAGCAGAAGGTGAGGGTGAGCCGGGCCCCGAGGCAGTAGGGGACGCGACAGGGGAGACAGGCTGCACACTGGGAGGAGGAGAGGACGCGACGCGAGGAGAAGGGGCAAGGGGACGCGCAGAGGGAAGAGAAGAAAACTCAGGAGGAGGAGACAGACCACCCCCAGCCCGACTGAGCGGAGAAGGAGGCCCGGAGAAGCGAGGGACGTCGCGTTCGAACAAGTGCTCAAAGAACAAGGCATCGCGAGACTCAATGACGCGGCTGCGCGTGGGGTCCCAAAACCGCCAGGCCTTAGAGAAGGGAGAGACACCGAGGAAAATGCAGACACGACCACGGGGAGAGATTTTGCCGTCGCGGTGATCGGCGGGGAGCCAAACCGAAGCAAGACAACCCCAGACACGGGCAAGGCGCAAGTCAGCACGACGACCAGTCCAACGTTCAAAAGGGGTGACAGTATGAGGAAGAAGCCCATGAGGGATCCTTTTCCAGACCCACGTCATGTAGGACATTGCTTCAAAAGCAAACAGGGGAGACAGACCGGATGCAACAAGAAGAGAACGGACACCATCTGCAAGCGTTCTGTTCCAGCGTTCAGAGACGCCGTTTTGTTGGGGGGTGTAGGGAGCTGTGCATTCAAGGCGGACCCCACGAGATTCAAGAAAACGGGATGTGGGGCCAAGAAATTCACTGCCACGATCACAACAAAACACGCGAAGGGGACGGAGGCAGGCACGTTCTGCTAGGGGAAGCCAGTCCTCAATGACTTCTGTGATGTCACTTTTGTGACGAAGGGCAAAAACCCAGCGGTGACGAGAGAAGTCATCAGTGAGACAGAGCACATAGCGTCCCAGACCACCCAGAAAGGTGTGGGGAAGAGGACCCATGACGTCAGCATGGACGAGGTCAAGGGGGTGAGAGGTGGTGGACTCAGAGGAAGAAAAGGGAGAATGGTGCATTTTGCCCGAGGCACAGTCAAGACAGTCGGAGGAACAGGGAAGAGCAAACGTGGCGGGGTCAAGGCCGACTGCAGGTTGGAGACGCAGAAGACGTTGGATGGCAGCGGTGTGGAGATGACACAAGCGGCGATGAAGGAGTGCAGTGTGAGCAGGAGACAGGGATGGTGCCACATGTACAAAGGCAGAGGCAGCGGAAGGCGATGGGAGAGACAGCGGCACGCGGAAAAGACGATCACAACGGATGCCACGAAGCACAACACGGCCAGAGGAGCGTAGAGAGATGGATGCAATGCCGCGGCTGGACGAGAAGTCCATGCCCTGATCATCAAGGGTTGTGACAGAGAGCAGACTGACTTCCAGGTCAGGAACGTACAACACATCGGGAAGGTACACGGTGCCACCGGGGCCAACAAACTTCACAACACCAACTCCATGAACAGGGAGGAGCTGGCCGGAGCCAGTCCGTACAGAACGCACAGATCCAGTGGGACCAAGGGACACAAAGGAGGAGCAACATGATGTCATGTAATGGGTGGCCCCGGAATCGATGATCCACAGGCCAGGCGTAACACGTGTAGTTGGGAGGACAAGGCAGACAGCAACAGTGCCATGGAACGACATAGGGGAAGATGTGCCAAGACGTGTGGGAAACGTGTGAGACTGCCAATCCTCAATCCAGTCACGCACATCAGGCATATCTCCCTGAACCCCACCCGACGCTGCACCCCGGAGGGTGGCATCAGACTCACAGACATAAAGACGAGACTGGCCACTCACACTCTCACCTCCCTGAGAACGAAGGTGGAGAAGCTCAACGAGACGGCACTCAAGGGCGCGCTCCTCGTCACGACGGTCCGAGGAGCGGTCGGAGGAGCGGTCGGATGAGCGATCAGAAGGGGGTCCATCATCCCGCGTCCACGATGGTGTTGGGTAGTGCGAGGAAGGTGGTCCATAGTAAGGGGGCCCACCGGGAGGAGGAATCCAGCCCCAGGTGCTGGGAGGTGAGGTGGAGGGATGGAGCAGTGCGGATGTGGAGGAGATTGCAGTGGCTGGGTTGGAAGAGGATGGAGAGGCCACCGTTGCTACCGCTGCAGCAGTAGAGGGTGTGACGCCAGTGCGGGCCCAATGAGCTCGCATGGATGAAGCCAAACGGGCATCGTCACGTGGGGCTGGGAATTTGGGAGCAGCATGAACAGCAGCACCACAATTCTAGTACATGACCTCAGAGCCGACGGATGCAGCAGGAGAGCTGCCTTTGCCCTTGCGTCCACCCCCACGCCCTCTGTCGCCACCTCGGCCCCCTGTGTGGTGAGAGCCACCACCCCCACCACGGGAGGTCGCTTGGATCACATGAGAGGCTGCAGAGGAGCCGGAGGAGGAGGCAGTAGAAGCGGCTGCGGGAGAGGCAGAGGAGGTTGTGACAGCAGCAAGAGCAGCGCGGTGCATGCGCTTGTTCTGGAGATTGTTCCACCAGTCTGTGAGGCGGGAGGCGGTAAAGTCGTAAAGTGGTCCTATTCCTGGAGGAGTGTCCGCGGGAAGGGGAGAAGAGGCTAGACGCTCGAGTTCTGCTTGGGAGACGTGAAGGTAAAGGTCTGAAAGTTCAGGGATCAGGCCGGCAACAATGGACAGACAGGCAGAGAGAGGGCCAGGTGCTGCCTTGCCTAGGTCGCGCAGCAGGCGCAGGCTTCGTGCCCAATACTCGTCGGCCATTTCATCAGCACGCATTTGCAAAGTGTTGAACTGAACTGTCAGTGCACTCGGGGTAGCATGCCCAGTGACTGTCTTGCGACGACGAATGAGGGCGTATGCCCCAACAGGATCGGCTAGGGTGCCGCGAATAGGGTCTGCATTATACGTTCCAATGTCGTCAAGCAGGCTCTCTGGACCAGCTGTGATGAGGGCGCAAACTGCACGGGCTGCTTCTGCTGGTTGTGGAACAAATGGGGCCTTGGCAGGTGAGTAGTACTCCCACAGCTGTTCACCTTGGGCCCACGCGCAGAAGTGCGTTTCCCAGGAGGTGAAGGTGAGTTTGGATGTGAACTGTGGTGGTGGGGTCTCAAAGTCTCTCTAACGTGTAGGTAGAAGTGCCCGTGCTATGGCTGCTGCTGAGAGAGCAGGGGAAGAGGAATTGGGTACAGCGCCGCCGGGTGGCACAGAAGATTCGGCAGACACGGTGTCGTCACATGGAAGCACAGTAGCAAGAGCAGGTATGGCCCGCAAGCGGTCAATAACTAAGGTCGCCACTGTAGCAGCTAGCTCTTGCTGTGCCTCACTGTTTCTAAACAGTTCATCTTCTGCCTTGCGTCGTGCCGCCTGTGCTTCACTGAGGGCGGCTTGGAGAGCCTCTATGGTTGCCTCTGGTCCTGGCATGCTGGAAGAGTGTGGGACGAGAGGACGGGAGGTAAGGAGAGTATGCAATGCAGAGTGCGTGGGGTGAGGAGTGGCTCACCGTTCTAGTGCCGAGGCAACAGAGTGAAGAGAGGTGCCACCACTGCTGCGGCCGAGGAGAACAGCATGGCCACCCACCCCGCGACTGCAACTGTGAGACACAGAAGTCCGGTAACCGTAGCCCCAGTTACAGCTGTAGATGCCGACGCAACCAGAACTCCGGTGGTGATGTGCGGGGTCACCTCCCGTTGCACACCCGTCGGAGTCAGAACTGCTGATGCGGTGGATGCACGAATGGAGGCGACAGCTGCTGCGGTGGAGTCTGCTGCAGATGAGGCGGCAGTGGCAACAGCTGCTGCTACCGCCGTGACCTGAGTAGCAATGTTAGCCGCTGCAGTGGCAAGGAGGGTGAGCGAGGTTGCTGTGTGAGCATAAGCTTCGGCAGTGCGTCCAACAGCAGTCTGGGCCGGTGCCCTGCAAGCACGAGCAGTTGCTGCGAATGTTGCTGCGGCACCTGCGGCTGCGTCTAAGATTGCGCCTGCCAAGCCGACAGAGTCAGTGTGGACCGGATGAACCGGGATCATGCCAGGGACCTCAGGGGGAGATGACGGTCCCGGAGTTGCTGCTGTGGCAGGGGTCGGTGCAGATGTGGTGTGCGGGGCAGATACCGGACTGGAGGCCTGCGTGCCAGTGGGCGGTTGCATAGTTGAGGGAGGAGGCGGAGATGGAGGTAGGTCGTCAGGTGTGTACACCTGGCGATTGATCTCCTCCTCCCGCACAGCAGCTGCACGCTCGCCCAGTTCGGCTAACTCGTCACGCCAGTAGCCAGCGTCTAGCATGCGCACCCACAGCGGTGTATCTGTGTCCGGAGGAGAGGGAGAGTGGTAGTCCTCCCACCTGTCGTCAGCGTGGCGAGCTGCTGCTCGAGGAGGATCAAGCTCCTCGTCGTGTGGCCCATCCAAAGGTGGAGAATCCAGTGTGACGACTTCAAAAACAAACTGGGACGGCCGCTGCACAAGATATGGGCAGTGTTACCTACGGCGTCCACAGAGGCAGCACCGGTGGCTGCTCGGAAGACTGTGACTGAAGAGAGGTGAGGACGGTCGCGGGTTGCCAAGAGTGGCTGAGAAAAGATCAGTGGGCTAGAGTGCACTGGGTGGGTGCACTAAGCTGGGTGCCGCTGAGGACAATCGCAGACGAGCTGCCAAGAGCGGTAGCGGAGCGACTTGTGCGGCCTACAGCGAATGANGCAAACACGCAAGAGCACGCATTCACTGACAAGGGGCTGCTGACGCCATGGAAGTGGGAAGCTTGCCTCCATTAGGTCAATAGAACCAAGACAAGAGAGTGAGTAGAGCAAGCGAGACTTAGTAGCCGATGAGTCTGCACTCGCCTCAGGCATCACGCCCAAGTGAGTGTACACCGCCACCCGGGGGTCGAGCCCGACCGCTCGGCATAAGCCTGAGCGGCGGCTACTCACCAATGCACGGGTAAAGCCCGGCAAGGTGGCCCCCAAGGATCAGCACCCGGGTAGTGCAGCTCTACACAAGGCATTCATGGCAAGCATGATACACGGCACGGCAGTTAAAGTGTACGGGCCCCAGCACCTGTCCCACTCATCACTAGAATCAATCCATGGTCATGCAAGTGTCAGACGACACTCCTAGATGAGGCACGCCCAAGATGTCAGCCATGGTAGGATAGCTTGGCATCTCTCTAGGTGAGGCCATGTCCATCAATCTGTACAGTTGTGTGCACAGGGGTGGAGACAAGGGGAAGAGATGTGTGAGTGACCAACGAACTTCAACAACTTTCAGTTTTTAGCTGCTTTCTGGCGCTAACTCTGGCGCGCGCGTTTCTGAGTAACAAACCCAGAGCTTCCAGACTTAGACACTAGAGCAGCAGACTGAGGGGGCAGCTGACTTAAGCAACGAGCGTGGAAGCCCGCATGCTGCATCAAAAACGCTGCTGCCCCAACCTGCTGCCTAGGCTTTCCATTTCCTCCCTCCCTCTCCCTCCCCCTCCCTCCCTCTCCCTNGTCGACACTCGTCAACAGCGTGCAGACTTTCTCACCAAAGCGCTCAGCAGTGGAATGTTCAAGGCGGCCGTGCATGCTGTTGGCTTGCTGCGCTCTCGTGATGCCGCCGGTTGATGTGAATCCTGTGATGTTCACCTCGTCCTATGTTCTGTGTGTGTGAGGCCTGTTCGTCTGTGGGTCATGGGGGAGTGTTGGTTATTGTCACAAACACACGCAAGTGCCCTCTTGTCTCCATTCATACACACACCTCACCACTGCAGGTGATTGAACTGGATTGAGGCTCCCTGGTGCAAGACTGTGGTGCAGCATGAAGTGCACAGTGGAGGTGCCTCCATCAAGCTGCCAAATGGTGGCTTCAGCACCAGCCTTGTCACAAGCCTTAGTTTAGTAATAACCTCACGTGCCAAAATGGGGATACAACTTGTAGGATTGCATGCTTGTTAGTTGATTGAATACTTGCATGTTCCTAGAGTGGTGAACCGGGTCGCTGATCCCTCGGGACCACACGTCCGGCTTGTGCCGGCGTGTGAGAAACCGCCTGGAGCTCGTTCGCTCCAGGGTCGGGTTCGATCCCTGGGTGGCGGCCGGGCCCCACGACGAGTGTCTCGCGTGGGTGGCCCGGTCAACTGGCTCTCACCACCTCACTCACTCTCACTCTCGTTAAGTTGTGTCTCTACTGCTTACACTTGTTTCTAAGTCGTGAGCGTTCCCCGATCCATGGCGTATTTTCTTTCTCGCCACTCACTTGCTTGCTAGCATAGTGCTTGTGGCTACCTACTGGTATCAGAGCACGAGGGTTGTCCCTCCCGCCGCGACGTCCTGGGACCTCATGAGACTCACGCGTGCCACTGCTAAGCGACGGGTGATCCCGCACAAGCCACAGCACGATACCGTGGCGGCCTAAGCAGCAGCAGCAGCCATTCTGTGCAGCCGCTGGCATCGCACTCGTGAACCTTAGCACGAGACCGTGGCAGCTTAGGCAGCAGTAGCAGCAGCCATTCTGTGCAGCCGCTAGCATCAAGCGACGGGTGATCCTGCACAAGCCACAGCACGAGGCCGTGGCGGCCCAAGCAGCAGCAGCAGCAGTCATTCTGTGCAGCCGCTAGCATCGCACTCGTGAACCTTAGCACGAGACCGTGGCAGCTTAGGTAGCAGCAGCAGCCGCCATTCTGTGCAGCCGCTAGCATCGAGCGACGGGTGATCCCGCACAAGTCACAGCACGAGGCCGTGGCGGCCTAAGCAGCAGCAGCAGCCGCCATTCTGTGCAGCTGCTAGCATCGAGCGACGGGTGATCCCGCACAAGCCACAGCACGAGGCCGTGGCGGCCTAAGCAGCAGCAGCAGCAGCCATTCTGTACAGCCACTAGCATCGCACTCGTGAACCTTAGCACGAGACTGTGGCAGCATAGGCAGCAGCAGCAGCCGCCATTCTGTGCAGCCGCTAGCATCAACCTGTGAACCTCCTTCGAGTCACAGCTAAGTCGTGGGTGATCCCGTGCAAGCCACAGCACGAGACCGTGGCAGCCTAGGCAGCCGCAGCAGCCGCCGTTCTGTGCAGCTGCTAGCTTCGCAGCCGTGACCTCACTTACGTCCCTCGCAGCAACAGCTCCAACCCTGCAGCCAGGCTTGACCTCAGCACACTCTCAACTACCTCGGGCTGCCCTGAGGCAGCCCTGCAGTCAGAACGCTGGCGTCTCCGCCTGAGATCGAGCCCGCCCCTCCGTCATCCACGGCAGCTCGGGACCGTGCACGCACTGACGAGGAGCTCGCGTACTACGAGGAGCGGGCGGAGAGAGAAGTGTGGTCGAGGGTGCGTCGCAGCAGTCCGGGGTATTACCCCGGTGAAGACTACGATCCCACTGATCATTACGCGTGGGCGGACGCAAAGGACTACGCGGCTCATTGCCAGTCGGCCGACAACGATTCTCCAACGTCGCTGAACCAACCGGCAACAGTACCACAACGGGACCACCGACCTCTTCACTCTCTGGTAAGCCCGCCCATTGCCCATAGGACGCGCCAGCAGCACCGCCGTGCTGCTCCCCGTGGTGCAGCTCCACCCTCTGCAGCAGCAGCATCAGAAGCCTCCGCTCCGCGTTGTGCCGCATCTCCAGCCGCAACAGCTGCAGAGCCCATCTCGTTCCCTGATCTTCTTTCAGCACTGCAGGCCACCCTTGCATCCAGCGCTGCCGTTGCCACTACCTTTGCTGCCACTGCACGTGCCGCACGTGCACCAGCCAGCACTGCTGCTGGTCGAGCCATTGACGCGTACACTGCAGCGGTTGACCAGGGACCTTTGGCAGCAGCTGCCGTCAACGTAGCTACTCAGATTCCTGCAGCAGCAAACGCAGTTGCATCCGCCGCAGCCGCAGCAGCCACAGCACTCTCCAGTGCAGTTGACTCCGCCAACGCCTCCACAACACAGGCAGCCTCTCTACCCTCCTCATCACCGTCAGTCACTCGGCACATACAACTGTTGGTCTTGACCGCTACAGTCATCTCCACTCTGTCAGGTGCAGCCCTGACAGGTGTAGCCTGCTTCGTTGTCACCACATCAGCTTTTGTCGCAGTCGTCGCCTCCTCAGCTGCTGCGGCACTGCCACCACTGTTCTCTCTGCACCGCCGTGCGTGGTGAGCTTGCCTTCTCTTGTTCTCCCGCTCTCTCTGCCTTTCCTGTATCGGCGTGTTTGTGCGTCCAGGTTGTTGCCTTACAGCACACTTCCAACACCGATATCTTACATTCCCACGCCCACTGGGGCAAGGGAAACTCTGCCGAAATTTTCTCGGCAGAGTCACGCCACTGGCACAATGCCAGTTGACGATGACCAATACACAGCACTGCAAGCTGAGCTTCAGCGTGAGCGCACTGCATTGCAGGCAGCTCTCAGTGCTCAGCGCGCTGCTGAGGAAAAATTGCAGGCTGAGCAGGCTGACCAAGAGGCATTCGCCGATCACATTGCTGATTTGGTTCTGAATCGTCTGCAGCCCACACTGCGTAGCACTCAGTCCGCTAGCATTGCTGCAGCGTTCTCCACTTCTCCCGCTTCCGCTTCCACTGCCGCTGGCACATCTTCCTCTGATCCACTTGCAGTCGCCGCAGCCGCTGGCGCTGCTGAAGCCAAAGCCCTTGCTCCATCAGTGCAACGCAAGCCTGACTTTGATTCCACTCCACCCCATTTCACCTCCAATCTTACTTTTCACTCTTGGGAGGTTTGTTTCAGTGCCTGGGCTTAAGGGGAACAACTCTGGGAATACTACCATGCACCAAATCCCTCAGCTGTTCCACCTTTTGTGCCAGTCGATTCTGAGTCGGCACGAGCCGTCCGTGCCCTCATTCGCGCCGGACCAGACGATCTCACTGATGAGATCGGATCCTACAATGCTAACACTGCACGCCGCACCCCCGCTGACCCGGTTGGGGCTTATGCCCTGATCAAGTGGCGCACGACAGTCACTGGACATGCAGCACAGAGCGTCCTCACCGTCCAGTTCAACACGCTCTCCATGCGTGCTGACGAGACTGCTGACGCCTATTGGGCTCGCAGTCTGCGACTGCTGCGTGACCTCGGCAAGGCCGCCCCAGGCCAACTCCCTGCTGTTCTCTCCATCGTCAACGGCCTCATCCCTGAACTCAGCGACATCTTTCGCGAAGTGAAAGCCACAGAGCTGGAGCGTCTGGCGGCAATTCCTGTTCCCGCCGACGCACCCCCTGGAATTGGGGCCTTATGGGAGTTCACCTCCCAGCGTCTTACCGACTGGTGGAGCTCCTTGCAGAACAAACGCATTCACCGCACAGCCGTTGCAGCAGCAGCCACCGCACTTCCCTCCTCCTCCACCTCCTCAGCCTCCAGCTCGTCCTCCATCTCCACCTCTGTTACTACTGCCACCTCTCTTGCTTCCCAAGGNACCGACTGGTGGAGCTCCTTGCAGAACAAACGCATTCACCGCGCAGCCGTTGCAGCAGCAGCCACCGCACTTCCCTCCTCCTCCACCTCCTCAGCCTCCAGCTTGTCCTCCATCTCCACCTCTATTACTACTGCCACCTCTCTTGCTTCCCAAGGAGGTGGGCGTGGTGGAGGGGGTAGCAAAGGTAAAGGCCGAGGGGGTGGCTCTGGCGGTGGCGGACAGGGGAAGGGTGGCAAAGGTCGCAGTTCTGATAGCACCGCATCCCCCTCTTCCTCCTCCAGCACGGTCACTTGCTGGAACTGCGGCGCCGCTGGTCATGCGGCGCCCAAGTGCCCTGCACCACCAGATGATGCACGCCTGGCCTCCGCCATGCGTGCTCACTGGGCACGCTCTTCAGGGTCTGGTGGTGGCTCTGCCCGCTCCTCCACCTCCGCGGGGTCCAGTCGTGGCTCGACACACCCTTCTTCTCCATTGTCTACAGCAGCTGCCTACAGCACTGCCCTCTCTTCACATTCTCCATCCGCACCCTGGAGTTGGCCCCCGGGGTTTGGAGGCCCTGTCTACTTCGGGTCTCCCTCTGGCTTCTACTCACCTCCAACATGGGCCTCCTCCACCCCTGGTCCCCAGCTACCCTCCTCTACCGCACTCATCACCGGACCACCTGAGGACGACCGCCAGCTGGACTCTGCACTCTCTAACGCCGTTCACCAGCGTCACCTCCGTGATCAGGGAGGTGAGAGTGTACGTTCGGTTGAGGAGGGCCTTGCGTGTGCTGTTGACTCGTCTCTTCGTGGACCCCCCCCCCGGTAATGTTCAGGGGTGTCCCCCAGTTGACGTCCCATGGATTGAGGAGTGGCAGTCGTACAGTCTCCCTCGTTGCCTTGCCACTTGTGGTCAGCGCCTCTTTCCTCGTTCTGCCATTGCCGCTGTGAGTCGTGACCCTGCGTCTGTCCGTATGATGGGTGGTTTCTGGATTCTTGATTCAAGGGCCACCCACCACATGACTTCCTGTCGTTCAGCTTTTGTGTCGCTGGGTCCTGTTGGTTCTGTTCGCTTTGTACGCACTGGCTCTGGCCACCTTCTCCCTGTCCAGGGTGTCGATGTCGTCCGTTTCGTTGGCCCTGGGGGGGAGCTCTTCCTCCCTGACGTTCTCTATGTGCCCGCTCTTGAGCTCAGTCTACTGTCTGTTACGACACTCGACGACCAGGGCATGGACTTCTCATCCAGTCGGGGTATTGCCTCTGTTATGCATCGCACTACTGGTCGTGTCTTAGTGCGTGGCACTCGCTGTGACCGCTTGTTCCGCGTGCCCTCGTTTGCACCCCATCCCTCCACGACTGCTCTTGTTCATGTGGCTCGTTCCCTCACTCCTGCACATGTGCAGTTGCTCCATCGTCGTCTCTGTCACATTCACACTGCCGCCATTGACAGTCTGCTTCGGAACATGCCTGCGAATGGCCTTGATGCCGACACGTTCTCTGCACCCTGCCCCACTGATTGTCTCGACTGTGCTCAAGGCAAAATGCACCGCTCCCCATTCTCCACGTCTGAGTCTCGCACGTCTCACCCACTTGATCTCCTGCACGCTGACGTCATGGGACCCCTTGCCCATGACGCCCTTGGGGGTGTCGGTCGTTATGTCCTCTGTCTCACAGACGATTTTTCTCGCATGCGCTGGGTTTTTGCCCTTCGGCAAAAGAGTGACGTCTGTCCCGCACTTGAGTCCTGGCTACCACAAGCTGAGCTGGCCTGTGGTCGCGGGCTCAAAGTCTTTCGCTGTGACCGTGGTGGCGAGTTCATGGGTCCTACCGCTCGCTTTCTCACCTCTCGTGGGGTGTGTATGGAGCCCTCGGCCCCCTACACACCCCAGCAGAATGGTGTCTCTGAACGCTGGAACCGCACCCTCGCTGATGGTGTTCGTGCTCTCCTCAGCGAGTCCTCCCTCTCTCCTGTCTTCTCCTTCGAGGCCATGTGCTACATGACCTGGGTGTGGAACCGTGTTCCACACGGTCCCCTTCCTCGTCACATTACCCCGTTTGAGCGCTGGTACGGTCGTCGTGCTGACCTCCGTCTGGCTCGTGTCTGGGGCTGTGTGGCTGCTGTCTGGCTGCTAGAGGACTTTCGTGATGGCAAACTGAGTCCTCGTGCTCGACTCTGCACGTTTCTTGGTGTCTCTGCCATGTCTAAGGCGTGGCGCTTCTGGGACCCCGACCGTTCCCGCGTCATCGAGTCGCGTGACGCCCTCTTCTTTGAGGATGTCTTCCCCCGTGACTTGTCCCATGTCCCTCCTCCGTCCTCTCTCTCCTCGCTTCGTCGGCTTGGGGGGGGGTGGGTCTGTTCCAGCCTCCGATCTCCGTGCGTCCACATCTCCCTCTCACACAGCGTCCCCTGTTGTCACTCCTACGGACAGTGACGAGGACTCAGTCTCTTCTGAGTCGGGGGCCTCAGTGCCCTCCCCGGATTCCGGGTCACCCCTGTCCTCAGCCGGCAGCCCTGTGTCTTCGCCGTCTACCGCCATTCCCGAGTCCTCACACTCAACGCCCACTCCCGCACAGTCCACTGCCCACTTTACTCCCACCTCATCTCCTGGCGCTGCAGTTTCTCCGGTGCTTGACACCACCGCAGGCGATGCGCCTCAGGCTCGGCTCCACTGTCCAGAGCCTTATACTCGTGGGGGGAGACTTCGTGCTCTTCCTCCCTCTCAGTCCGCTCAGCCCTCCTCCTCTAGGGCACCTACTGAGTCTCTTCTGGCAGGCTCGTCCACTGCCTCTCAGCGAGTCACCCACTCCAGAGCCACATCCTCCACAGCTGGTCCCTCAGTGCGCCCCACCGGCCTTGATGCACTGGGCCTGTCTGTGAGTGTTGTACACCCAAAACTCTGTAGTTGGCTATGCTCTTGTAGCCCACGAGTTCCACAGTGCTCTTGAGTCTTCTGTCGCCGGCTATGTCGCCGCATTCTTTGCGGCCGCTGGCCTCCCCACTCTCCCTCCTGAGCCCACCACTGTCTGGCAGGCTCGTGAGGCGGCAGACGCTGCCCTCTAGGAGAAGGCCATGCAGGAGGAGCTCACAGCCCTCCAAGACCATGGAGTCTTTGAGCTAGTGGATCTGCCTGCAGGTCGCAAGGCAGTCTCCGCCCGATGGGTCCTTCGGCGTAAGCTGAAGCCCGATGGAACAGTTGACCGGTACAAGGCACGTCTCACAGCAAAGGGGTTCTCCCAGATCCCCGGCGTTGACTTTGATGAGACCTTCGCACCGGTCGGGAGATATACCACGGCTCGAGCACTTTTGAGTCTCGTCGCCCAGCACGACTGGGAACTGGAGCAGATGGATGTCAACAACGCCTTTTTGCACGGGAAG